>JAGXCT010036491.1:48148-77825 GCA_022495035.1 Philopotamus ludificatus | reverse complement strand
TGTGACATGCAGGATTTATATTAAAAGAGTTATTCGAGAAAAATCAAAAACTTGGATCCCAATAGCTTCGGCACGGTTAGGTTAACACAGTAGATTGAAATTTGATTCCCTTGATTTAAAAACACGTGTTATTTATAAAAAGAAACAACATTGTCATATAGAAAATCGTGTAAAAAGGTTAATAATGAAGACCTAATAAATAAATTTTACAAAATATTATTAATACATTTGTATTTTAATTTAAAAAAAAATAATACATAGACAGACGTGTTGGAATTTAATGTAGCTTTTTGTTTGTTATTACTGTCCTGTGTTGTTGAAATTTTCTTATGATTAGAAAATCTTTTATCCACTTGTCTTTGGTTTCACGAGTTGTTTATACATTTCTTAATAGCTATACAAATCTGAAGGTCCTGTTGAAATTTTACAGTTTGATAATATATTAAAATAACATCCAGTAATGATAAATTTATCTGTTGAATCTACTCAATTATAAATTTAACAGTTCGATTATATTATTACAATAAAATGAATAGTTGAATTATTTTTTATTGATTATTAATTTAAAGAGCAATAGAATGAATAGGATATGCGGAAAATAACACATTATAAAATTAATATAACTTTATTCTTTAATCGGATAAAATACATGGTTGATTACATAGACATTAAATTATACAAAACTAATAAATGGTGCTATGCATATTATTATTCAACAGTGATTAAAATATTTTTTATTAAAACATGCATCAATGGTATATAGTGAATTTAATATAATAATAATAATATAATTGTAATTAAATCAGTCAAGATGAATCGCTATCGTCATCGGAATCTAATTCACTGGAAGAAGAACTTGACGAGTTGCTAGTATAACTATTTGGATCGTCCGAATCGACGTAGGCTTTGGATTTATTTGTATTTTCTTTCTCGTCCTGCGGCGTTAATTTCATTGAAGCTAATTGTAACGCCATGGTGTTTTCCAATATCTCAGCTTCTTCGATTTGTACTAACCTTCCGGCTTCTTCATATTCTTCCAGTTCTAAATTCAAATGAGATTTTTCGATAACAGCCTGGCTTATCTGTTCGCATAAAGAACTGTACGTTGATTCGTCACATTTCTGTGAGAATATCAAAAAATCTTTGATATACAACTGGTTAAGAATATAACGAGCGTCTTGACTCAGATTAAACAACTGATATATTTCTATGAGGCATTTGATTACGTATTTTCTTCCAATGTGGAATATTTTTTCTACATCTTTTTGAATTTTAGTGGACAATTCGAAATTACGATATATCGGGTAAATCAACGAACGTCTGTAACATGATATTAGAGTTTCTCTCAAGTTGTAAAATACGGCGAACCAGCTAAGTGTGCCCGATATTCTATTTATTGTCCAACTTGATTCAATAGTGTTTTCGTTGGCCGTAACTCGCTTTTCGTAACAATATGCATAAATAACATCCACCAGATTATATGTTACTTTATCAAATTCATCTTTCGTGAGCAAATACTCTTTATTAGGCAAATCTTTTAAAACGTCTAATTCTTCTTGTGTGAATGCCACCGTTGAATCTGTGTTCATATTTTCCCATGGGGCTTTATAATTAAGCGGCGGTTCTATTAAATCTTCCTCAAAATAATCGGCAAGATAATGATCAGATGAAAATTTGCTATTTTCATGTTCTTCCATTAATTTTTTACGATCGTCGTACGAAATTTCTTCTGGCGTTTTCAACTCGAAAATATTTGGAAATTCTCCACCGAGATTTTTAAAATTTCCAGTTAATTTATTTGCGAATCCATAAGCAAAACCATGATTTGTGAACGATATATCTCCTGTTGGAGGGATGGGTGCTTCAACCGATTCTAATATTCCACAATCAGCTCCTTCACTGCTTACTACTTCAATAAGCTTTGGACTTACATCTGGCATCTCCTTCGGAGCCAATAAACTTGTTATCATATCGAGATTTGCGAAATATTCTCCCTTGTTCACTTTCCCAAATGTAAACGTATAGTAGCCGGTATCGCAGTCATATTTACCGGTCGACTTTCCGTCTTCGATTATTTTTCCAGGCAAATTAAGTCTTAGATGATATGGAGATGATGAGAATATAAACTCATGGCCATCAACGTGCACTTCGGTGTCTTCTACATTGGAATATGGCGAGTGTATCTTAACCGTTACAGTCTCTGGCGTCTGGGCCAATGTAAACTTTGGAACCAACATTTTGTCAATGAGCGGTGGACTAAGATATAGACATTTATAAAACACTGCGCAATCAATAACCTATTAAGAATGACAGTTTAGGTCGTCCGTCATAACACATTTTATTGCGACCATTATCAACTTAATGGTTTACCACGGGTTACATTGCACCATCATTTCAAATAATAATTTTAATAACATTATTTATGTGATTTTTTTTTAATTCTAGTTCCGGGACCTTTTATCATCTAAAATAATAAGATTTTTGTTATTTTTATATGCGCGTCGTGGAATAAGAAAAGCTGCTTTAATTTTCATTTCAATGATATTTGAATATAATTTAACCCTTTGAATACCGCGAATATTAAGCTAGATGCGATTTTTTTATATTTTTAATAAAATAGAATCATCCGAATTTATCGAATCCTAGCACTTACGAATTTATGAATAATAATATTTTTTTATTTATAAATTGATATATATATATATTGTTTGAATTTTTAATATCAAAGAGTCGAAAGCACGAATTTTTAAATGTCAGTAGACACATTTGTCCCTATGGTATTAGCGTCGTCCCCGCACGGAGGACACATATGTCCTCGCGGTATTCAAACCGTTAATCACTGGAGAAATTTACATAGTTTTGTTCCGTACGCGAAAAAAATTGCAAATGCAAAAGCATAGATAAAACTCGAATTTATTAACAAACTAATGGGTTCTAAATATCCCCATGACTCGAAAGAATATCATCATTCGCCAGCCAGGAGACACTCAGTTACTGAGCGTATGGGCCTTACCAAACTCTGCAATGGTAGTCTAACATGTGACGTGAGGGCTCCCCTTTTTTGTCCATACATATATTATTACACGAAGCTCCAGCACATATCGTTGGTGCCTGTAGTGAAGCAGTCGTCACACCGACGTGACTATAGAGGTTGATGGGTTTCTTTAAAAAATGCCGATTTTGTGTAATTTAATCACATTATATTCATTTTAAATATTTCCTTGTACATATGAAAACTATTAAACAAATCTACATAAATTAGATATAATTTAAAATTTATTATATATATAAATAGTGAAATTTATTAATAATTACATTATATTTTGGTAAATTCATTGAATTTTCAATGCACTCTTTGTAATAATTTATTATTTATTTGGTGTTGATAATGGAATAAATAAAAAAAATCAGTTAAAAAAAGAAAATAATTTATTTTTACATGTTGTTTAAATTCATTTGAGGCCACATATGTGAAGGAATAATTTCTTAATTTCATTTTTTGTATACATTTTAATTTTAATAATAGATCACTGGTTCTTTTTTTAATGCATTTATAGTCGTAAAGCTAAACTACTTACATATTTACATACATATGTACAAATACATAAATTATAGATAGATACATTAATATACAAATATTTATTTCTATACATAATATTACATAAATAGGTGTCAAAGAGTTTTATACAAAAATTGTCATATCTTTGGCATTATATACATTAAACTAAAATAAATTCAGAAATTCTCAAAATTAACGTCCACCATGGTTAAATTATGAAAACTATACGTGTACCCAGAATATATTTTAATCTCGTAATTTCAATATATCAATAAAAACTCGACATATGATTGAATAATATAAATAGCTGCAGTTATATATCACTAATATCAAAATAATATATAAGAAAAATAATGAAATAAATCATAAATATGACTCTTCTCCTAATATTCACACATTTTACAATCGCAAAATGTGCAGTTAAAAATTAGCAATAAATGCAAGAAAAAATACATAAAACGTTTAAAAAAAAATAATTCTATTTAATCACATAAATGGCACAATAGCGATACATCCTCATCGCCAATTATATCCTCATTGTGCCTAATTTGTCTTGAACAATCAGTACTACGAAATGGATAAAATAATCCATGCCGCATATTAAGCTGCCATATACACTTATCATTGATTGATTTGTTTCGAAAATATACAAAGTTCGCTGAATAACACCCAAGTAAATAATTTCGTTACAATCACAGAATTGAAGAGATCGTGTTTACAAGAAAAATCAATTATGAATTGACTAAGACACATCGTTACAAGCTAAATATGATCAAGTACAACTAAATACAACTGATTCTCTCTTTATACAGTTAATAAATCCAGATTCGGAAGCCTTGACGAGGTTGTTTGCATATTTGTTGTTTAACATATCACTCATAGGTGTAATAAGACACTCTGGCGTGGAAACAACTAGCACCATTCTTAATATATCTGTGCAGCTTCTTGCCTATACAGACGACATAGTCATTGTGGTCAGATTTCGGGCAGCTCTCAAGAGTGCTCAATTGATTATCATCTCATGATCAATGAGACCGAGACAAAATACATGCCCATATGCCAAGGACGAACCCTTGAGCCCTGAGAGTCGAAGAGTACAGCTTCAAAGCCAGGTATTCAGATATCTCTGCTCACTTATTACAAATAACAATGAAAACAAATTTGGAAGTACGAAGAACCATGCTGGCAAACCGGTGCTACTTTGGACTTCAAAAGCATCTACGAGTTTCCTCTCAAAGAATATCAAAATCAAACTCTACAAGACCCTCATCAGGCCCTTCCTAACATACGGATCTGAATATTGGGCTTTGACAAAGTAATATGAGGGATTCTGAGATGGATATTTGGAGCCGTATTCGATGACGGGGAATGGCGTATCCAAAGCAACGAGGAGCTGTACCGATACAAGGATACACAGCTCTCGTCGGAGTGATCAGACTCAAATGGGGCAATCACATGTCAAGGATGCTGGACAGTCAGCTGCCGAAAAGGCTTATGATTAACAAGCCTTCCTGTCCACGGAGGAAAGGTGAAAGTCCAAGACAGAGGTGGTTGGACTGTTTACAGAGGGACACTGCATTATTGAAACTTACTGGAAGATGGAGCGACATAGTGGCAAACCGGATAAAATGGAGAAGGCTGTTGGATGAGACCAGGGCTCTATAATAGGGCAGTTGCACCTATGATGATGATGATTATGGCATAAATCAATAATTTAAGTAAATTTTCCAAAAAAATAATGATTTAGCGTAAATAATTGCTGTCTTTCAGACTATCAGAAAGACTTGGAGTGGTAGTTGCCCTCGCATATATTATATACAATTATATTCCTAGGCATGCGTTAGATTTAAAGCTCTAAGGAAAGAGAAATCATGGACAATCCTAGCAGATGTTCAATACTGTTGGAAAGATAAAAAAACGAAGTTCGAAATAGATCGAGCAGAAATATAACAGTGGACCCCATCAACCCCATCAAGGGGAGATAGGGTTTGAAAAAGATCTGGATCATATCTACCATGCGAAAAGAGAATCGGCTGAACATATATAATATATTTATAATGCATACAGTTTATATAAAAAAAATTATACTATAAGCCACATTAGTTTGAATAAGCCAGTTTTAAAAATACACATAGAGATACATAGAGATCACCTAGCGACGGTAATTTCAAATTTAAAAAAATCTATATCTGCATATACATATCCAGAACGAGTATCCCATCACAAAATTACATAATTTAATTTGAAACCACCAAATATATATATTTAATAATATAATAAAAAATCTACACATTTATATATTTGAAAACTAATACGTCAATGCAAATTTTAAATATATATATATATTATGCATCTATTCAATAAAGAGTTCTTTTATTCATACAGTAATAAAATAATTGAATTGGCACGTGTATGTAAAAAAATTAGCGTTGCAAGTCACAATATAATTTAATAAGCATCATTAATAACAACCATCAGTAATAAAGTCGATACTCACTTAAAATTTTTAAAGATTTTATTATATTATATTAATTTGGACGGAGAGCTATGAAATACGTTCTGCAATCTGATTGTCTTTCAGAGAATAAATTCGGTATTACGGTGAAAATGAATTATATAGATGAGTTATTATATTTAAATATGAAAAACAAAAACACAAAACTGACTAATCATACCTAAAACGTTTTAGATTAACAGCGTCGAAAAATTAAATATGCATAATACGATGAACAATATGTTTTGGTCCGTGGTGGCAAATGTTTAATTTTCTTCACCAACTAGAGAATAATACGACTAATTTCTGGCACATAAAATGTTAATAAAGAATAATAGCTCATTTTGTTGTGGTGGTCACTCTGTTGCCATTTTTCATTGGTTCAAATTTTTGTTGCAGATTCGTGATATTATTAGTTTTGGGAAAGGCGTTTGATTTAGACGATGCTGTCGGTAATTTAGTTACTCCGTCACTGTTCTTTTTCACTAGATTAGTTTTAGTTGGAGGTTTTTGTTTATCACTGTTCGCTTTGCTAATATTTGATAAGTTTTTTTCAATACTGCTAGATTTCGACGAACTAAGGCTATTATTAGAATTACTTTTATCCGTTTGACTATTTTGTTGCGTTAATTTCGGTAAACTAGGCCTTGGCGGAGGTATCTTTTTTCTTTCCATATTAGTATTAACAGGCGGAGAAGGCGCCGTTCTTACCGGTTTTGAAGAATCAGACACATTATTCGACGGCTTAGCCGTTTGCTTTAACGGAGGCTTTGGAACGAAAGGATTTGAAACCTTCGTAGTCGGTTTGTTTGATGTGGGTAGTGTCGGTTTCAATATTACTCCTTGGTTGACTCCCGAAACCTTAACATTAGAAGCCGTTATTTGATTTCCATTGCTATTAACAACATCAGGCGATTTTGCAGATTTCAAATTTGTCGCACAACTAGAAACCAAATCCGGACTATTTGCTTGAATTTGGACTACAGTATCCTTGACGTTTGTTGTTAAACCAGTCGCTTTTGGTACAAAGGTATTTTGTTTAAAAGACGGTGTATTAATCTCCTTCGTTATCACAGACGCTTCTGAAGTTTTGGGCTGTACAACAGCATCCGTACTATTCGTATTCTTATCTTTACTATAAGTCGCAGCGAAAGGTCCTAACGGTCTATTTAATGTTGAAACATATGGCTTGAATGAGTTTTCTTTATTAGTATTATTTACGCCATTTGAATCAGCCATTTTAAACGTCGGCGGAACTGAGCTGGTGCTCGTATTGCTATTGACCGAATACGATGTGGGATTCAATCGATTCACCGGAAAGTTTACCACAGCCGGATTCAAATATCCGCTACTCGTTGTGGAAGCAGCACTAGATATGGATTTCACACCGCCCAAATTACTATATTCATTATTGTCGGATTCATATTGCGAGGTATTTGCATACATTGTTCCATCATCAAAATCTGAATCCTTATCCGATGTTACCGCTCTACCTTTCTTATCTTTATCGGCCTTTTTACGAGCCAAAGTCGATGTGGAATAAATCGAATCTAAATTCCTATTTTCAATTTCAGAAACAATTTCCCCGAGCAGTCCCATGCTCTCGTTGCTCGTCGATATTGGACCACCAACCGGTTTTTTAGGAGTGCCGTCACTTGGAGTCGAAACGATTTTTCTATATGCTGAATATCCGGGAGGAGGACTTTCTTCTATAACTGCGTAAATATTATCCGACGATAGTTCTTCACTTATGTTCGCTAACGGTGCATGTTTTTCGGCGACACAGTCATCGTACTCCGGTGGTTTTGAATCCTGTCTATTCAATTTATTGAATGAATTTATACGATTTTCTATGTTTGACGGGTTTTGATAACCCGGCAACGAAGGCAATTTTTGATTTGGGAAAAAAGTATTGGTAGGCTTAATAGATTTCTGTTCGACTGCAATGTCGGGTCTTGGCGGAGGCGGTGATGTAGGCCTATTGGAAACCGGAATAGACGTCGGTCTCTTAGTTCCAGATGGCTGACGCATAGATCCGAATGATGCTATGTTAGTTTTCGGAGGCGACGTTGGCCCTCTCATGCTTTGGGCGCGACTCATCATTTTTGAACCGTCATCGTTGTCTTCCGAATCGGATACGACTGGCACAGTGGGCAATTCAATATCAGACATTAATATCGGATTGGAAATCTGAAGATTCTTTAACGCATTTTTATCAATATTTTTTTTCACTATATGATTCGGATTTTTCGGCAATGAATTGCTACGCTCGACTGGGTTTCTTGATTTGTCTTTATCGTTTTTCTCCTGCTTTAAAAATGATGCTATTCTATTAAGCGTTAATCCTTCTTTAGGTTTTTTCACGGAGGGCTCTTCGTCGGTTTTAACAATTGAATTAATAACAGAATTAGGACTGCTAAGAGGTCTTTTATTAGATGGTACAGATGGAGCAGCTCTTAATGGAACCTTTTGTACACTAGCTAAACCAGAACTGTGTCTAAGTGGCGAAATTAATTCCTTCGCCGTGCACGTAGATGCTTCTAAGATCGGATTAGAAATTGTCGGTCGAGTATTTTGATGTACAGATTTAGTTGTTGGAAAGGCTGGCACCATTGACGCATTGTTTATGCTTTCAACTCCTGCTTGTACTGATTTGGTACCGTCAATTACGTCGCCCACAGTTGTGCCGGATCTGTTCAGAGTAATATTTTGTTTATTTGCATTAGGAACTTGCGAATTTGATCTATGAATACTTGGCAACTTGACAACGACTGTGGGAACACTCGGTATTGGTGGAGCGGATCGTTGCGGAAATTTCTGCGTTTGGGTCGGCGAATGAACCGTTGCATGTGCAAAATTTCCACTTTTATTGGCATTTATTTGTGCTGTCGGATTCGAATTTTGATTATTGAATTTATTGAGAGCATTTTTCACAATGCTCGTATTATTAACTGGTTTTGTTGGCGAGTCGGTGTGACTATTCGGACTAAATGATGAAACAAATCCAGTTCCTTGTTCGTTTTCAATGCCAAAATTTTGATTTTGAACTCCTGCTGATTCGTTTGCTTTCTGCAATGGAGTAAGTGAAAATCCTTTAAAGTGACCGAAGAATGTTACTCCTGGTGTGATTTCACTTGCGTTTTGGGTCGGCAAAAGACTTGAATTCATATCATCTGGGGACATCCGCGGTGTAGTCGGTGACACTGTTGTCGGCAGCGAATTCGATGGGCTATATAATCCGAGGCAATTTCCTCCACGGAATCTATGCTGTCTTCCGCTTTTCGTTGGCGATTTAGTTCTAAAATAAAAAAATGCATGTTACTACAAAATATTACAATGGTTAGTTAGTGTAAATCATATTATAATCTCAATATTAATACATATATTATCATGTACTTACCGTATCTATTATATTATACATTAAAAAATAAGGTTAATATACACCACACCACATTTAATGTGTAAATATTTTTTTCAGTGAATAATAAATAAATAATAGAGTAACAAAATACTAACACCAAACCAAAATTATATTAATAATATTTAGTACATTCTACTTAAAGCTTACATCTCTACTTTAGTTAAGAAAAAAATTATCTTCCTTATCCATAGAAGTACAGGTATGTTTTAGTAAAATAGTAATTATAACACCAATTTAAAAAAAAGTAATAATTTGCCAAGAATGTGTAATAGAGGAAAGAAATATAAATAAAACTCAAAATTATAAGAAATGTTATATAAATATAATTTTACATAAAAGAAAAGCGTGTATATAATAAATCCAAAATAATAATTTCATGCAGAAAAAACATTTGAATTAGTCACCATATCCAAATTAAATTAAGTAATATTTTATCACAAAAAAACATACATTTAATACAAAATAATTTTATGATAATTCTACGATACTAAATTAATAATATTTCCTTTCAGTTTAGTAATTAATTAGCTCTGCCATACTTAATATGTTAAGTTCTTTAAAAAAATATTCATTAATCTAATTTTCAGAACAAAAATACATACAGTACTACAATAATAGCAACAGCCGCATAGCCTGAATAGAAATGAAAAGAATATATAATAAGAATATAAAAAAATAGTGCATGCAAAACGTGCTGGCATTTTTTGTTGTTGTTGTTAAAAACACTTATTATCCATGTTAGTAAAAGAGCCAGTACTATTATTAAACACACACACACACACACATTATTATATATATATAACACTCATACCTAATCATATATTAATTTTATTATAATTTGATTGTAGACTAAATCTTTTGATCGTTAATATTCTTTGGATTATAATTACTCCTAATATTTCCTGAATCTGATCCATTTGAATTAGCATTCAAAAGTTGTTGTTTCATTAATTTAACAGAAACATTATTGAATATTTCCGGAGACTCGTTAACAACCTCTATTCTCTTACGCTGATTTGAGTTAGAAGTACTCGAAATGTTATTGCTGACAGATTGGTTATTTTTTTCACGTATTGAATTTGATGATTTGTACGGTTTGAAATTATTCTTTTCGCGGTTATCTACGAGATCCTCTTTAGAAATACTTTTATCCTCTCGATTAAAGTTTGGTCTTAAACTTAAAACTCTAGATTTGTATGAGGCAAAATTATTTTTGACATGCTCATTAGACGTAAATTGTAACGGCGATTTCAATATCTCTGGCCTATTCATCGGTTCTTTTGTTGCAACATTCGAATATTGAGTGATTTTATTAACGGATGCAGAAGTATCTTTAGCTAGCTTACTATGATCACTACATTTAAAGCATTTACAACCGAAACAAGAATTAGTGCAACCAAAACCAGCAAAAAAATTATGACAGCCAAAACAGGGCGACGATAATTGTTGTACGTACGATGTGTCCTTTGATTTTGTCCAACAAGTGATTGCATTGTGGCGGGAGTAATATGTTAAAATCGCCAAAAGCAACACTGTCGTAATTATTCCGGATAGTGATATACATAAAAGCATGTACCACGCTCTATTACCTGCAATTTAAAATTAAAATCATAAATTTTCATATTGAAATGATGAAAATACGTTATTAAGAATATAAAATCATACCGTTGGGATCGGTTGCAGGACCAGAATCTATACTGCCGCCAGGACCCGAGAACTCGCAAAACGGAGGTCCATATCCATCAAAACAATGACAATGACCTAAATTATAGTTATATTATTTGTATTTAATATAAATTAATATTCAACGATATCTACGAAATAATTTTTACCTAGCGAATTACAAATTCCGTGACCAGAACAATCTGAAGGACAGATGACATTAGAATCGGGAATTGCTTGAACGCCTTGCCGAAATGAAGCTACAGCCATACACTTTTGATTTACACACATCTATTCAAAACAGATTCATTGATTATCCGTTAATATTTTATGAGCAATAAAAAATAAAAAAAATACCTTTCCATCGCCGCATTTTGCACCATCGGGTACTAAACCGGGATCAATTTGATTCAATCCCAGATCTACTATGGCTGTTCTGCACGGGATAATTGAACCTTTGTTGTTGATAAAAGAATGCGATAATATTGAAACACTCTCCATACCGAATTCAAGTCGTTCGTTGAGATGTCGACAATGAAGCATACCACAGAATATATTATCGTCAGTGCAATTAGTAAACTTTTGCTTTACTCTATCGTAACCACAGTTGCCATGTCTAAAATAAATACATAAATATTACAATTTAAAATATAATTTAAACCAATCTCAATGAATAAACCATACCTCGATCCTTTCTTATTCATTTCGTAACACTTGTCGTCGCTCGTATCTCCGGATGGTCCCCATAATAAACGGCATTGATCGGATTTCGTTCTACATGAGCCTTGATAGCAGAACGACTAAAATAAAAGTTTATAAATCATTTTAATTAATAAAAATTGATTTAAAATAAATTATAGATAAATCGATCAATCATATTTTACCTTGCCGCCGTCACAAACTTCTGAATCCATCTTAAATATATCACTTGGACAATATTCAGATTCTCCTGTACAATATTCGGGTAAATCACATTCACGTTCGGCACTTCTACATTCAGTGCCAGCTATCGACGGACGGCATGTCTATAATAAATACATATCATTAAAGCAATGTCATCATCATTAAAAGCCGTAAAAAGATAATTTTACATACTTGTAAGTCGCAACATTCTCCAGTTGCACAGGTAGCATTAGGATGCAATTTGCAAGTTATAGGATTACAACAAAAATTATCTTTACAGTTGTGTGCCAAACCACAATCACACTCTTCACCTTCTTCTACAAATCCGTTTCCACATACTGGAGATCCAAATAGTTTCTCTGGCTTGTTTCTAAAAATATGTAAATTTGAACAGCTATAGTATAAAAATAAACTAAGAGTTGAATAAAATTAAACTATTAATAGTGTTAATATTAGATAAAGCGGAAAGAAAGTCTTGTTTTTGTTGCGTTCCTTTGAAAACCGTTGGTCACCAAGCGCCGTTGGGATAAAATGTCGCAGTTGGTATCGTTTTGAAGCTCTGCTATTACTCTTTCTATTTTGTAATTTTTTTGACCCACAGTAAAAATGCAACAGCCAGAGATTGAAGAGACATATTTGTGGTGCTTTATACTGTTTTTATTTCATCATCATAGGCACAACAGCCCGATTATAAGGCCCTGGCCTCATCCAACACCCTTCTCCATTTTATTAGGTCTCCATCTTCCGGTAAGTTTCAATGATACAGTGTCCCTCTGTACACAGTCCAATCACCTGAACCTTGGCCTTCCTTTCCTCCGGGGAAAGGAAGGCTTGTTAACCATAAGCCTCTTCGGCGACTGTCCTACATCCTTGACACGTGACCGATCCACCAGAGTCTGGCAACTCTGACAACAGCTGTGACTAATATATCCTCGTATAGTCGGTACAGCTCTTCGTTGCTTCGGATACGCCATTCCCCGTCATCAATTACAACTCCAAATATTCGTCTCAGAATTCTCCTCTCCAGGAAATCCAGTTGTCACTCATCTTGTTTTGTCAAACCCCTAACATTCAAATCCCTATGTTAGGACGAGCCTAGTGAGGGTCTTGTAGAGCCTGACTTTGGTCTTCTTTGAGAGGAACCTCGACCATAGATGCTTTTGAAGTCTAAAGTAGCACCGGTTTGCTAAGCTTTGATAAAGTTTAGACAACTCAGAGATTCACGGATTCGTCCTTGGAATATGGGCATGTATTTTGTCTCAGTCTCGTTGATCCTTAGTCCCATGTCAATTGCCACTTTAATTATTTGCTGGCATACATCCTTGAGAGCAGCCTGAGATCTGGCCACAATGTCTGTGTCATCCGCATAGGCAAGAAGCTGCATCAATAGAGCCAGTTCTTTCCACACTGGAGTCTTTTACTACACCTTTGAGTGTTGTTTTGGAGCTCTGCTATTAATCTTTATATTTTGCCTTTTTTTGACCCACAGTAAAAAATGCAATGGCCAGAGATTGAGGAAACACATTTGTGGTGTTTTATGCTATTTTTATTTAAAGGATTGAAATCTAAAGAAGCTACACCTGGAACATTTGCGATAATCCTCAACAGTAATAGATAGATGGTTTCAAAAGTTCAAAAGTGACTTTGTTATAATTTTAAAAAAATGTCATTTCTTTCTGCTTCACCTAATATATCATATGCATTAATTAAACAAACTTTTTTTACTTTAAGCAGTAATCCATTCCGTGCTCGAATGCCAGAGCTAAATACTCGAGACTACAAGATGACCAGTGCGTCGGCATCAAAGAATTACTAGACGGACTCATAATACATCTCTCTTCAGGGCAAATACATCCTTCAGAATCATGCTCCATTCCTAAAATAAAACATTCATGTATAATTTTTTTTTTAAATTATATAAATAATGAATAAAAGAACATACCAAAATTATGACCCATTTCGTGAGCGATTGTAGTGGCCACTAATCCCACGACGTTCGAATGATCCATAGCCACTCCACCAGAAAATTCGTGGGTACAAATAGGTCCTTTCAAAGCTTTTCCGACAACACCACCTTCAAATTCTTCCCGCCTATTTAAAGTCGTCCGCATTAATATAATTAAATAATACATAATATAATTCAATGTGGATAAAACTAACGTTAATAATTGTGCATTATCGTTTGGATGGAGAATAACAAGGCGTTCTCTTCGATAATGAAGAAAATTAGTCAACGTTGTATCTCCATTTTTTGATAATGTAATCTCATCAACGTCGGTCCAAACTACTACTCCAACTAAGGCGATAAATATATTCAACGGAGCATATAACTGTAATATAAAGAAAAATATTATTTAACACATTTAAAAATATATAAACATCTAATAAAAATATTAAATAATGTTTACCGAGTTAACAATATTGGCGATATCTTTACAATGATGGTGAACCTTCCTGATATCTTTGTTGAGTTCTTTATATTCCTTGTTGTCTACAACTATAACTAATTCTACATATCGCGATAGCTTATTAGAATTATATGGACCTCTAACTGGCGCCTTACTGTCCGTTGCTCTTTTATACTATACAATACAACAATAGAATATATTAAATCAATACATATGGCGCATATTTAAAATTACATTAATAAAACTTACTCGGAATGTCCTATCAGATTCGTTATTATGTTTTATGAATGAATGATCTTGTGTTTCGTGAGTGTGAGATTCATTTTTGCTTCCATGGTCACCATCATAACCACATTTATGGTTTGCTATTAAGTCATCATGATTATATAAAAAGTGCGGAGCTTCTATATCATTTTCTAAAAAATATATTCAACTTTATACTATAATTCAGATTCAGACATACATGAAAAATATATAAATGAATATAAGATAATACACATTCCCTATCAATCGCAGATGATTAGCTTGTATATGGAGATCGTAAAAGGAATATTATTGCGACAGTTTAATTTTATACAAAGGGTAAGAGAGTGGTAGAAACTTGCTGAAGAATATGTAGTGAATATGGTAAGAATTATGTTATTGAAAATTCAAGAATTCACCCAAAGAGAAAAACATATTGGTGTGACTCAGTTTGGCTTTCGGAAGGGAGGCTCTTTTCAGCCTTTGAATTTCGATACAACGTTGTCGTGCTGTCTATGGGGACGTCTATATAGGACACTGTGCTGATAGCAAAGTCGAAAAGGATTATAAACACTCATTGATCAAGTAACGAAAACATCCTAAAATCATGGTATAAAATTAGATGTTAGAAAACCGAAAAATTATGTGTTTGTAAAAACTGAGAGGCTGTGTTCTCCGTCCTTCTGTACGGAATAGAGATGAGAACGCTCACAGAAAGGGCGATTAAATGTCTAGAAGCTTTCGAAATGCGGGTCTACAGACATATGCCTCGTATCAGTTGGGTAGATAGAGTAATAAACGTTGAGGCGATGACGTGAATAAACAAGGACCAAGAGATTTAGAAAACCATAAAAATAAATAAACTTACTTCAGTCATAAATGTGACATCCCGAAATTTATCAAATACTGCAACTCATTATTTAGGGTAAGATTTAAGGAAGACGAGGACCCAGGAGATCAAGGGCATCCTACCTGATGAATCTATGACAGTAGTTTGGGGGAGATGCTACCTCCTTGTTCGGGGCACTATGAACAGGATAAAGGTGACCTCCATGATCGCCAACGTCCATTAATTGACACACACGAAAGTAGGTTTCTCACACTAGCTGACCGCTGAAGTTAATCCATTACATGACCAGGGAAATCGCAGACATTTTACAAAAAGCCAAATAAAATGCTAAAAGCCGTCACCATCAACTTGGCTTAGTTAACAAGCTTGAAGTGTTTGCACTCCAACATCGCCTAGCAGATTTTTAGATATAATTCATTGCAGAAACATTAAAAAAATCATCTTTATAGAAAGATGAAATCAGGAAATAGAACATCTATTACAATTTAAACGATAATATGGGAAGCTCAGTTAATTAGTACCAGCTATTCACTATAATAATAACCTTCAACCTAACAACTTTTCACCTAGGACCTTACAAGAAAAGGGTTATGGTATTAATTTATTAAAATTGGAAGGGTTTTCCACCGACAAATACTAGAAAATCAATAAAATTGCAGAAGTTACTAGAATTGCAGTCCATCAATTATTAAATAAATCATTTTATGTTTAAAATCCTTTGCTTTATAAGAAATGAAAGAACAGACAGCAGCGCTGTCAGTAAACCATTGCAAAACTTTCCTTATACCATTTATTCTGCCATGTTCAACACCAAGTCCGAAGGAAAAAGCAATATTGACAACAGGAGTTAAATCACGACTCAAATTGAAAAAAAATTAAGAATTTCAGACCAATTCATTCGGTTGCATAAAACAGTCCAAGCAAAATGAGGGATTGGCGGCTAGCTGTAAAAAGCTAAGCCAAGTAAAAAAAAAGAATCTATGAAAAAAAGGCAGAGAAAGTAAAAGGTGGCTGGATACAATCCGACTTTGCCTGAATAAGCTCAGAGTCGCTTAAGCCTCAACAAAATAAACAACTGAAAGATGCAAAAAATAGTCCATGCTGACTGAACGTACTTTTAGGTTAACTCAATATAATTATATATTACCTTCTCCAGCTTGAATATAATGCATTTTTGTCCCATCATAAATCACACCTTCGAGTCCATGACACGAAGATATTGCAGCCCAAGAATTTTCAATGCCACGAATCACTCCGACATATTGACACAAGTCGACATCCTACAAATTATTTTATATTATTTACAGTCTTTAGAATGTTTATCAAATCTCTATCAATATTTATATGGATGAATGGCGCTTTTAGAATCTTTCTGTTATGCCATTTATCCATCGTAGTCAAATAAAATAAATAAATAAAAAACGGTAATGTAATAACGAATGATTAATTATTAAAATGAAATACCTCAGTGGTAGGTTTGTGTACAACATCCTCTCCTTGATGCTGATATCTAATAAAGTGATTGGCTGGAATAAGTTCCCTGTTTAATCTTAAATCTAATATATAATCTCGCCCATCATATTCATAAGTTAATGTTAAGTGGTGGGTATGATGCCCATCCTGAAAATAAAATAAATATCCGGATTAATAAGTGAATATATTCGTTTCATTATAAATAATAATTAAAAATAAATTATACCTCCTCCCTCGTCGATGATATTTGTCGTTTTTCTCTACCATGATATATCTTTGGTTTGATTACAGTGTGTCTACTAAAATCAAGTGAAGGACTTCCCTGCACATCTGAAACATAAAAGAAAACAATATTAAATAAAAAAAATCTAAGGAATCAAATATTGCAATCTGGACATTGGCCAAAAATATTTCGGCAATGGAAATGAGAAAGTCCCATTTCGCAACACAATCTAACGTTTTGGCCGAGCTTTACATAGTATACAAGAGCAATGCGGATTTTCGCATTGATATACATAATAATTTATAATTAATTATTCATGTTTCAAACGTCGGCGCTAAGATCTTAGCTATTATTTCAATTCAACTTGTTGCACTTTTCGATCAGCATAAATTTCGTAATTATTAATTTATTGAGTTATGACGATTTTTTTTATGCAGAAAAAAGATAATTATATTTATTTACAATGCAAACAATGGCAATGATGAATAATTCCATGATTTGCGTCAACGGACAACAATCTAACCGCAAATTATTATCTGGGAATATTCCATTATCATCGACAGTGTATTCAAGTGCTGCAACTAAACCGACAAAATCGACAATAACTGTTGTGGCATGAAACAGAAGCAGTCATCGTCGTCCTATAATTCAGGACGGCGAGTAATGTCTGATGGTGTTTATTTTTCCAGATATTTCTGGCTGTCTGACCCAATACATACACTGTTAGATCGACTGGCGAATCTAAGCTCAACTCACTCGCATTGTTTTGTGGAAAAAAAATAATGATTTAAAACGCGAATGTCATCACGAAGATAGTGGAGCAGGATGCAGAGCGGTGCCCGCACATCTACCAGTATCACATGTTCATTAATATCTCAGCAAGTTCCTGTTCTTTATGAGGGAGCATATGATAAGACAGTTTTATTTTTATGAACGCTGGAAGAAGAGTATTCACGTCATACAGTAATAGTTAAAAAAAGGTTCAGATCAGGTTCAGTTATATAAAACCAGTTTTCAAAATAAACATAACTGTACTTGTAATCATCTAATAAATGCAAATAAATAGATATATGAAAAACCATTGGCACATGCATGCAAAATATAGAGAAAAAAAACAAGGGTTCAAAAGGTCATAAAACATTGGACCACACATGTAAATATGTGGTTAATTTTTATCAGCAGTTTAGTTTATTTATTAAAAAAACAGTTTTTTTAAGCTTTTCTGCAACAACGATACTTTCGTGGAATAATTATGATGAAAAAAATATATAAACAGATTTTGATGACGGTTGTTACACTTTTGACACCGCAAAAACATGTGTTTATTCATACAATAATACAAATTTCTAAAAAAAATGTCAAAAAATAAATTGCAGCACGCCATTCTAGAAACGACCGCAATTTCGGTCGTAAATAACACAAAAATTCATCTAAAAAAAACTAACGCACGAATGCCATTTCACCATATGCCTAATCACCGATCGCATCATTTTAGCCTACTGATTTCCTTTTCGGCAAACAGTCCGTAACGAAAAATGGCCGCTATACCGGCACGTCTCGCTTGAAAAAACTCGAAATCACCCCGCACGCGCTCGTGCACTTCCTTCATCGTCGCCAGGATACAGCCGGCCACATGACATCTGACCCCAGTCCATTGTGTTCGATGGACGTGACCATCTGGCTCCCGGTACCACGACAAGGATCTAAGTCAAGTATCAATGAACCGCCTGGCTGCCAGACCCAATCAGGATTTTGAGTGCGAAAACTTTTTAGCAATTGCCTATAATTAGAACATTTGACGTCATCTCCGCAACGATCGTAAAACATATGGAGGGATCCGTTAGTGTGGGATGATGATCTCAAGCATCAGTGCATACTAATTTCTTCCATGGCGTTGACGGAAATCATTGTGTTGCGTTTTGTATATTTTTACATAAAACTACCGAGGCCATAAAACCGACACAATCCCATAAAAAACCATGCAAAGTTATACAGTAAAACTCTTTGCATCCATTCGATAACTCGAAACAAATTAAACTAATAATTTTGAGCATAACTGTACGCATGCTAAACAATATAACGATATATTGTTGTTCATTACACCAGAAAAAATGCTAATGCTATGATCTTTGTTGAAGTTGAGCTCGAAAAGATAATAGTATTCAAGAACCCGAGATCTATCCATTAGCGATAAGAAGCAGTTTTTTATACCCGAGGCGAAATCTTTCTATACAACGCAAAGTAACTTCTTCAACTTAGCCGTGCCGATGGGATAAAATATTATAAATAATCAATGACCTTCAAAAAATCTTCTGTTGGGACGTACGCGGTGTTTTTTCTCGCTCGTATCCGGCATGCCAATGTGCCAAGTGCGAGTGAAACATATACTAGTGACACGTGCCGCGAGGAATCGGTGGTCACGGTAGTCTGCGGCGTGTTCCCGATCGGCGACATGTACTCGGTCTGCGGCGGTACATCTCCGAATGTACTTGTCATTTACGCGTTATATTGATTAATAGAAACATCTAAAATATCGACCAAATTTAGAAGCATATCATGAATAACTATTGTTATTCTTTAAAAAATCCGTCACTGAAATCTATTCACTGAAAACAACAAATCCCACAAAACCGCAAGTGATAATGCTCTGGAGCTAGAATTTTATCAGAGCCAGTGATTATTTGTGCGATTAAAAGATAGTATTTTATGGCGCCAAACAGAATAAAAAAAGTTAAACAAAAAATGTCCGATCAGCCAAAGATCATATTAATAGCGATCTTCAACCACCGGGATTGTATTTCGATTCCAGATTAGTGCGCCACGACATCGGAACGAGCACCTGCAAATGGCAACGGCTTGCCAAATATGGACCGAAACAAGAACCATCCAGCTGCGCAACACATTGCATCGATACCACTATGCTAAATGCAAAATCTAACAATTGGTACAAAAAACGCGAGTCGATCACTCCGCCTCGGGACGTACGAAAAGGTTGTTAAACTCCAACGAAAAAAATTCACACATGGCCCAGTATCTCAATTACAAAATCTTATAACCATCCGCAGTGACAGAATCAATTTGCAGAATTGAATCTTGCGTTAGAAAACGTTCCGTTATCAATTAATACGAGGACACTGAACGCGACATCGAAGTGGTATTAGTAATTTTTATTTTTAGTAAAAGAATTTCTCGGAAAAGAATATCCGTTGCCAAATTCAACAATAAAATCTATCACCCATTATCAAATATCTTATCCAGCAAAAGATTTATTGGTATATTGAGTATTATTATGCCACTTGAAGGCACTTGGCATAAATTTAACGTTGCCCTCTCAAGTTTCCTGTTGACTAACAGTTCTTTTCCACCTGCACTAGCCGGAATCAGCGGTCAAACCCCTTACTAACCAGCTGAAAATATACATTGGCAAATTACACATCGATACCTCACCGTGCTGCCGGAATGGGTATCGAAACGAACGCCGATAGTATCCGATGCGTATTTCGCTCTGGTACGAGACGAGTTCAGTAGCCCAACAATGCAGCTGGCTGAGAGACTGTTCTAAAAATAAAGTGCATAAAATAAACCGTGAGCCGCGGTCGAGTTTAACGACATCGCGGCTGCCCCTGACTTAAAAGCATCTGCCCTTGCCCGCAGACTGCGAAAATTATTGCAATTAACCAATGCCAATTAGGCTTGATTAAATAATGCGCGTTTTAATCCGGATAATTGATAAATAGTGAACCCAGAGAGCGGAAGACTATGTGTAGCTTCAATGGTTTCGATGGACAGGTGGTATTTTGATGGCATGATGGATGGATAATGGTAATGGATAGCGGAATCAGATGTAGCCGAGTCCAAGGCAAAAGAAACTCGCGCTTCTCTCGCATAACTCAAACTTCACGGAATCAAATTAATCTAGTCATGATTCAGAATATTTTTCCCTTTGCGCTAGTAATGTGCTCCTGGCCATAATTGTAAGTTATTTCAAAGATATTATTATATCTCTGTTAAAATATACTGTATTAGTGTAATCGGTGGCGAAATTGAGGTTCTGATATCAACAGATTGTCAGCAATATGAATAGCTGGATACTACGATCATAGCTACTTTAAGCAGAGACCAAAGTCCTAGTATATAAAACCAAAGGCGGCTCGTCCATACACACTGCGGAGCTGCAGCACCCCCAAGCAAATTGAGGAAATTAAATTTATATTTAGAGTTACGCCGCTCGGTGTAGAGCATGAATGCTGTCTGTTTGTCAGCGCCACCAGCGTCGTGTATTATATGGACGCAGGGCGGCAGCGGGGTGGAGGGGGTCTCGTCGCAAAGCTCTGCGACTCGGAGCAGTCCCGCGCCGGTTCATACTGAGTCACATTTGAATATCCTATTTTTTTAATTTTGAATCTTCGCAGCACCCTCAAATATTTTACCCACGAGCCGCCACTGTATAGAACCATAATTTGTCCTGTAGTTACCTATTCGGGGGAGACTTGGTGCATGACTAAAAGAAGCAAGGAAGCGGGCCTTCTATAAAAAAAATCGTCGGAAAATCGACCCAACGAAGTATGACAACGGCTCGTGGTGCATAAAATACACATACGAACTTGATGAGCTATTCGAAGGTACATCCTCAGATTTATTAAGACGCAGAGGCTGGGCTGGCCTGATCACGTACAGAAACTCCCTCCGGATGGATCCATCATAAAGTCAGTCTTCACCGAATGGAGACCACTTTGTAATAGACCCAGAGGCAAACCAAGAAATCGATGACTCGAAAGCACTGACAGTGAGGAAATGGAAGGCCTCGATAAGACCAAATCCACAAAGAATCATCATATCAATAGTTTGCGATCGCTTTTAGATCAAGTCGGTAAGTCGCGAGCCGACGAAGAGCGGTACAAAATGAATACTTTACTCAATTAATAATATCGCATTGTTAAAAGTAGTATATAATGAAAAAACCAATAGATGTGTTATAAATATTAATTAGTTATTACCCAGAAATATTTGGTCTTTTAACTCTTTAACCGCTAGAGAAATTGACATTATGCTATGTATGCGAATAAATTTGAAAATGAAACTACTTCCGAAACTTATGGTTTCTAGATATTCTCATGAATCGAATGAACACATTATTATCTGAACAACTTTTACACAAAGCTTCCAGTACGTGTTGTTAGCGTGTGCGGTGAATAAGCAGTTGTCACTTCGGCATGACAATATCGGTTAAAGGGTTAAAGCCATTATGTCCGATCGCCCGAGATGGAGTAACTAACTAGAACACTTTTCTGTGAGTGTAAAGGGTAAATATTTAAAAAAAAATATTATTTTTAACACAATACTCACCGATCTCTAGATTAGCCTGAAAACATCCTAGACGTGAATCTAAGACCTAAGTGATGCAAATTTCGCAACACAAAAAAAATCGAAACACAAGCCTAAAATAACAGGGTACTTAAAAGACAATTGGTCATTAGGTTTAACATTGACTAAAAATACGTCCAAAAGAATTTACATTCTCTTCAGGATGATTCGGAAATGTGACATAGTCTGGTTATTTCAAACAATGCTTATTACGACTTATTTTGACCTTGTTGGGGTGTTAATTCTCTGCAAGGATTTTGACATCCATCTATTTAGGAAAGATTTTCTTGAATAATGAAGTATCTTCCTCTAACTCCTCCTGCTCCAAGCTTGAAGAGAATGTATCTTAGTCTTGTGCGAGAAGCCAAATTCTTAAATTCCTGCAGCTCTTCAATGATCGGCACTTCTCTATGCCCCTCACTAATTGCTTCACATCACTACTACTCACAAGGAAACTCTTTCAGATGGAAGCAATGCCGCACCAGGTGGCTGTTTTAGACTATCGCTAAGGCGTGCAAATGTTGGCCTGCCGGCCCAAAGAGGGGCCTGCCCCTCCGGAAAGCTAGTGGGTCAACCTGCACCTGGATTAAGTAGCCAACTAATGTTGTTCTTGGCGTGCTCCGAAATGGCGGAGGAAACTCCAACAACGAGAGCATGCGAAGAATGGCAAAGTAAAAGCCATACGAAATCATCATCATCACATCTAGACTCATGGGCATGCCCAAAGAAACAATATCCGCCAATATAGGCACAGCCTAAGTTCCATACAGTCACTGCACTTCTGGTTACAAATTCCTCCAAGTAAAGTTCAATGTTCTGTAGGTAACTTCCTGTCAGGCTTTTTCAATGAAAGATATGCAACGAACGATAGTTAAATGAAAAAAACTATATATTTCAAACATTTGTTTGCCTCCAAAAAGGACGTATATCAAGGTAGACTTTTTGGTCCAAAGCGAACGTATATTGAGATGCTACCATAATTGAGCCGACTTAACACTTAATCGACCGGAAGCCGAATTATAGGCTATGCTGGACCCGATCTCCATAGGCCGGTAGCCTATTTATAGGCTTTTCTGAACGCGATCTTTATCGACCGCACATTTCTTTATTTATATACACACGCTTAAGAAATTTATGGACAGTATACTATAAAATGTGTTCAAATGCATTTAGTTTTTATAGCGATATTAAGTTAACAGTTTTATATTTGACAAAATGCAGATTTCTTCGTCACATGTTCGAGCAAAAACGTGTGGTCGTTTAAGGTTTAATGCAAAATTAAGTAGATTGTCACAATATTTATAACATTTCAAAATTTTACGACATTAACCAAGTGTGTTTACATTTTTTTAATGTTTTTAATGTAAACATTAATTTTTCGTATTCAATGCTCTTCGTCATCATTGTAAATATCGTATTTGACGTATTATCAGTTTTTATTATACATAATCTTATATCATTGATAAGATATACAGCATTTTCTTTATGGACATTATTCAAAAACGGCATGTGCTAATTAGACGTATTCTAAAATCTTATAATGGAGCTATTATCTGAATCACACGATCGTTTTCGAGGCAACAGATTAAACGCGCAACGTTTAAATACCGCTGAGTCGTTACTTGAACGTAACAGTAAAGTCGTCGGATGATGCGATGATCAAACGTTTATATAACAGTAAGTGACTTTCGTTGGTATTATTACAAAATAATCGAACAATTGCGTTGAAAAATCCGAAATCACTTTGCGGATCATAAAACCCGAATTGCGGTATTATTATTTTGTACATTTTTTCATGACAAAGTCGATCAATCAAAAAATAAATACTGAAAGTGTGAATTCTATTACTATGAATACGTCCCAAACGACCTCAACGCCTCGTTAAATAATAACAGGATGCAAAAACGGCGTATTTGCAAATATATCATATGACAGGACGTTTAATGTGCATTCTGCAAGTGCCATTCATCTAGTGTTTATCGTATTATATTGACTTATTAAAAATAAAAAGATAAAACATACAAGTGCGAGATTGCAAATGCGATGACTAACGGTGTTCAATAGCCCATAGCATATTTAACCTGAAGGTGTTCTGGTAAATCGTGAAGCAATACACTTACCTATGATCGATACCTCGACTATTCATCATTAAGATTCATATTGTACTTCAGCAATTTGGCATTAGCACTGGAATATGTAATTTAATCAATTCAACGAATATAAAATTCATTGAACCTCATATTTTTTTATGATAGTTTTGATTCAATGATCACAAATGATAAAAACACGTGTTGAATACCATCGTTGAGTCATCGCCTAGAAAACCGCAACATCGATCTGCGAACAAAACTGTCGCACTGACTTCCTATTTCGGTTTACCATTGTCCGAATTCAAACAACAATGCAAAATGCATTCGTGACGCAAAATAAATGCAAACTAGGTCGAGTCAATTAGTGATTGAACTTCCGGAATCGATTTAACGACCGATCGCGGTGTAAATCTTGTGTGATGTCACCATAGGAATAAATTTCAGAAAACATCATCATGAAAAAGTGGCACGATCTGCCTATTATAAAGCAAAAAATATTCATGCATTAAATCCAAGGTTTAAAATTATAATTTTGATGAAAAAAAAAATGGTGCTTTGTGCACTGATTCCTCCTGAACACGGTTACGATTTAGATGATCGTGTTATGAAGAAACGTATGACTGAATTAAACTGTAATGGTGTAATATCTTTGTTGCGTGGGAGCATATTTCATGATACAAATAAGAAAATTAGTCTTTGTTAACAGACTGTTGAAACCGATTTTGTATCGCCAAGTTGTATGACTAAGGTCGCTAATGATGATTGTGTGAATTGCAATAATAAACGGAAAATGCATTTGTTTTATCGCAAATATGAACAAAGGTAGCTATTTTATAAACTTGCGTTGTACGTATGTATGAATCATGTGTTATAAAATATTTTTGCATTATAATGTCAACTAAGAAAAGACGATAAACCACTGTAATCGACAATGGCTCTGTTGTTTTAGAATTTAATTTCTACAAAGTTTGATCAAAAAATGTTTATACACTTGTTATTGGCGTATCTTGACATTGGTAGTCATATTGTTGACTGTCAATAAAGTTTCGCGTGTTTTTGAGTGCTCCTCGATTTTTACTCGTTAAAAGAATATTTGGCTAAAACAACCAGTATTACGATGATTCAGCCTCCGTATTCATTAGAGATGGCCTCCTGCAGCATCTTCATCAACGACGTTTGATTAACATTTTGAAGATTTATAAAGATTGAACCGATGAAGGAGTTGGGCGCCATACTCAAAAATCCATTCCAGAAGTACACTCGATTCTCATATAACCCCATCATATGGTTCCACAAAAAGTGTCACAAATACGAGCTTTGAAGTTCCTAAGAAATTAACGTGTGCGTTCCAAAAAAAAATCAATGTTTAATACTTAATAAATATAGACCATTCGTTATCACTTACAATTTATTCGACTCATTTTTATGATCGGTTGTAGATATTCATTATCTGAAGAGTATTTTCGGATTTAAGCTTTAAAACTGTGTAATAAGCGATTGTCTACTTTTAGCGTGTAAATATATTTCATGATAACGGGACAAGCACTCTTGTAATTTCCTTAAAACTACAAACTTCTTTCCATCTTATGAGATCATTTTCTATTAAACAAATCCTAAACCTTCATTTATTGTATTTAGTGTGAAAGATGTAGCTGCAACAACTGCTTTCTGAGTCATTAGTCATGATAGGTTCATCTAATATTCCGACTATTTCTTCTTCGTAAAAATCATGGTCCTCCATTATTTCTTCGATATCTTGAATATCCAGGTCATCAAATAAGTCTTCAGCAATACCATGACAAATGTTAATCGTATTCATCTTCCATTGGTGGTATAACATTTTCTCCAGTGACTAATTCTGGCCACAACTTTTTCTAGCAAGAATTTAAAGAGAATTGTTTTATTTCTTTGACAGATACAGTAACAATTTCGCAGAGAATTTTTTTCCAAGCTCGTGGGACTTTTTAATTTTCATCTATGTATCCAATAAAATATATTCATATAAAAAATATTGGAAGATCTATTTGTTAAGTAAAATTAACGAACTAAAGTAAAATAACATATTCGGGAATCTTCGACTTAATTACTACTGAAAATGTGTACGAAAGTAGAGCGAAATAAATAAATACACAAGGGTTAGGAGATTCATTATATATTTATAATAAAAAAATATATCCCAATTTAATGACATGCTGCCTTTTACATGAGATTATTATTACATGATGGTAAAATAAATATTTTAAACGGATTCATGTTTTCCTCTTTCATTTGGTGTTTGAATGTTTAATGTATTGATTAATTTACAAAATACAATTAAAAAAACTAACGTTAAATTTTGTATGGGATGCCTAGTCTTCTATAAGGCGGGTTCCTATAGCGTGATCCCTATTTTGGCGCTATAGGACGGTCGACTACAGTGTCGAGAATATTACTAAAATAAATATTTTTGAGAGACATAAACATATTTTTATGCAAAATTAAAATTTAAAAAAAATATGTAAATCAATATTAGGAAATGTAACTTATCTTCCATTTTTGTATGTCGATAGTTATTTTTTTTTACGCGATAACATCTGTAACTATTAAAAAAAGCAAATAGTTTTCCTCTGTTATTTTATGTGAAAGTAAAATTAAATATATTCTTTGAAATAAAATAGATTCTGAATTATCCTTCTATTCGGAACCCTCGTTTGATTGAGTGTAAAATTCGGAATAAAATTATTCAAAATACGGAAAAGGTAGACAAAACATAACATTTGCAAAAAAAATCTAAGTAAAACAATATGTAGATATTATAAAGTATGTCGTTGGAGTTTAAACGTAGATTAAAGAGTTATAAGATAAAAAAAAAGATTAAAAAACGCTGACTTAATGTATTTATAAAATAAATTATTGTATTTTGAAATGCAATAAATATATATGATCCGGATTATTCGTCTATCCGTGCATATTCTCCCCTCCATTTAGTCAAATAATCAGAGAGCTCCCCTAAAATTCGTTTTTACCATAGCACGTGCCGTATTCACATTACACATTTACATTTTGTTTCAGATATTTCATTGAAAATGCAATACATATTATATTTAAACCATAATAAGAGTTTATCGAACCCAATTAATGTAGGGCGTGTCTGCATTATTACCTACAGAACTTCCTTAATATTGACCAAACGATGGGATGAGGCAATGACATCACCGCGAAATGAAAACCAACCCCACACACCCCGATCCAGGGGGTGTGACATCATCAGCACAAAAATAAATGGCACATCAACCCCAAAGAGCGTTTTGCTCTCAACGGTTGATACAAAAGTACCGCAATACGTATATAACCACTTGAACTCTGGGCAAATAAAAACCAGATAAATACACACATGTATGCATAAGACATGTGGATATACATTCATGGTATAGCACCCCATTTCGATTACACCATGTAAGTAGGGGAGTAGCGAAGCAGCCAGACCCATGAATCACTAAATTTACGATCACGTGAGGTCCGAAATGGTATTTTTTAACCCGTCGTACACATACAATGAGCCGTTAAAATTAATCTTAGACGGATCGTGTATAAAATATCTATTGCTCCTCGGCCATAGTTAGGAAGATTGATATTCACCTCCTAATTGGCCATCGCTGGCAAACGTATGGAGGCCTAAAGGATGACTAAGCCGGATGGGTACGTGGAAACGTACAATATAATGGAGGTGAGCTGGCCGCATGATAATATATTTGCATACTTTTATTCTTTTTGTATACTTCCTGTGTCTGGGGTGAACTTCCGTCAGACACAATTGGATGCTTTGGGTCAAAAAAAATATAATATATTAAAGTCAATTGAGTGTTGAAAACGAATTTAGATGCAAGCAGAGGGGGCGCCAAAAATGCACAGACACTTTTTTTTGGAGAGAAAAGTAAAGAATTTCCGTTAAATTATGAAAAAAGAATTCCGCATAACGACAAATGGAATATTGAACATTATTGAAACGTGTCGGTATTATGTATGCACGGAATGTTTGCAATCAACACAACAAAATCTGAGGTCAACCAGATGAACATCATAAAATCTCTTATATATGTACATACAATTATAAAGAAACTCTGGAACGGCTGATTCTCTGTTTATACGGTTTTTTTTTTTAAAATGTCTTATTTTAAAAAAACTGTTGATCTAACACTGATAGTTATCTAACATCTAACACCGATAGGTTGCAATTGTATTCAAAATATATTAAAAAACACTACCATATCTGTCCGGCAATCGGGTATAAAATTACCTGGGTCGTGTTTCGGATTTTTAATAACACATAATCAGGATAAATATCTTATTGAATGCAAAAAAAAGTAATTAATAATTACAAGACGCTTTTAATCCTATGAATAATTATAAGTACTCAGATACAAAAAGAGAGATCAAGTGTATGTATATATTTTTTTTTATATTTTAAGGGACCTATTAATCCTGAGGTGGGTCTTTGCTAACTGGAGGATATATTATTCCTTTTTTAAGATATATAGAATTTATTTATTCAATAAAAAACAATTATTCCTTAATTTACAGAAAAAAAAAATTGGAGTGAGTTGATGGCCTTGTGCATCGTCAAGAGTTAAAAGAATTTTTCGAGGAATTCCTTTTTGATTGCACTCGATTTTTATTTCTGGAATGAATAAACCAGTCATCGAAGAGAAATTGTGTGCCCGTGTGAACATAAAAACATGGATGTGACGATTAAATACGATTAAAGTTTAACATGAAGAAAACTATATATAATGATAATTAAGAGATGAAAATTTTAGACTTTTAAGATGATTCATATGTGGTAAAAATTTAAGAAACAATTATTTAATAACAAAATATTAAAAATTGTAACGATTTTCTCATTAACACTTTCGTGGCCGGTGGTGCCTATGTGGCATCATCACGAGTTCGAATATTTGTGGCCGCATGGTGCCACATATGCATCATGATTGCACCGACCGTTTGCGGC
>JAGXCT010036491.1:31495-45149 GCA_022495035.1 Philopotamus ludificatus | reverse complement strand
AGAGACGAAATCATGATGTCGACTATATGTCGACTTACGAGTTTTAAGGGTTAAGTAACCGGGAACATTGAAAATGAGATTCATAAATAATTAATAGATAGAGTTTCGATTTATACGGTGATTTTTTCTGGAATCTATCCTACCGTGTATATCGAGAGAAGGGTATATATTTTTATACACGAAAGCCTTTGAAACGTATCATCAATGCAAAAAGAGAATTTAGCATAAATCAAGTAAATGATACTAATATTTAAAAAAACAAGTAATACACTCAAGTCATTTTTACCATATACGATTGGTTCCCCAAATTAAAGTTAAACCGTGTTATTTGAAAAAAAAAATGTGGTATAGAGAATCGTGTAAAAAATGTGAAAGACCCAAAGAATGAATTATACAAGATATTATTCATATGTATGTACATGTATTTTAATTAAGAAAAAAAATAATATTATTCATCGCTACTTAATAATATAAATAATTTGTATAAAAATTTAGTTTTCTTTCTTTTTAGTGGACCGTGTTATTTCAAAACATTGAGAAAAAATCTAGTGTATATAGATTTTCAATAGGAAAATCTACCCTATCCACAAAGTACATTTGTACATTTAATTTTTTTACACTGTAGTTACGATCCACTAAAAACCGTACAAAAAGCGATAGAATTCGTACAAAAAAAAATAAAAAACCATGTTATTTTAAAAAAGAACAACATTTTCGTATAGAAAATCGAGTAAAAAATTAAAAACCAAAAAATAAATTATACTAAATGTTCATATTAATTATAAAAAAAAATACTAACAAAACGTCTAATGTGTTAGAATCTAATGAAACTTCTTGCTTGCTATTATTGTTATTATTGTGTTGTTGATACTCTTATCATTAGGAAATCTATTATCCACTTTCAAAACCATGTATAAAATGAGTTGAGTGTACATGATAAGCTAGATACAAATGAGGTTTTTATCCAACATAAATAGGATCAAACATGAATAGTTATGATAAGCAAATCAAAGTTGTGACAGTTTCACGTATGATTAATCCACCACGTTTTTTTATCTATCGATTTTTTTAAAGAACAAATCCCCGATATATGGCAACGGCCTGCGATTAACCGTTGCATAACGAACACGTTTCTATGATGATGATGATGGCTCAACGATTCAAGGTTGAATAGAAAGAAAAAGTAGCTGGAAACGTTACACGCTTATGTCATAACTTTCGATCCATATATTATGGCATTAGATGAAATGTCATCCAAACACTGATGCGATCTTACTATAACGACACGAGGAACGTAAACTTCGACGATGTATTTACTACAACGAACGTAGACCAATCAGACGTGAGTCATTCAATGCATCGATCGTTTTCAGGGGTCGTCAAACTCATAAAACTGAACGATGAGAGCAAAGGCATGTATGTAAACAAATTTAAATCATAATATATTCTTGGAAAAATGTACATATTTCGATTTTTCTCATGAGAAAATAATTACGAACTAATCAAACATCAATAAAAGGACATTAAACTCGCTTTAAACGAGTTTAAATTTAAAGTAAAATGTATGTATATACCGCAGTCTAATGAAACAGACAAAAAAATCAATTCTGTAAAAAAGGTGAAAGGACGCCGTGGTCTTGGATTCGAGCCAAGGAACTCCAAGACTATGTTCAGATCGGAAGTGCCATGAAATCATGAATGAAATTGGACACTATCCGATATTTATGAGATGATCTGATCCGGTTTAGGATTCATAGTTCATGATGTTCAACGACTGCAGCAATGGATCATAAAATGATTCAATTAGCGTCGTGACTCAATTAAAATTACGACGCATGTCATTTGCACATGTGCACTCTGGAGCAGCTCAATAAGATTTACGATATTTTTTGCTCATTGTAAAATAAATAGATGATCATGAAAGTCACGAACACGTTGACCCACATAGTGTGAACGAACCGAATAAGTATCTGCAATCGTCCTTTTTTGCAAAAAAATATATGAAAAATCTTACAAGTTTTCCTTCGATGATAATATAAATTATTTATAACCATGGCTCGGACATGCAATCTTATAAAGAAAAACACTTTATCAATATTTATCAATGTGAGTTGAATGATAACAATTTTATGATGCCTCTTGATAATATAATAATAATTAAAACAGTGCAAAAATATGTATATGTTGGTGTACACACATCCTTGTGTGCATAAATAAATCTGGTCTCTAACGGATTTTCTCACCACAGAGCCAGTATACCCTGGGTAGTCTCGATACTTTCGCTCCTCTTCCTTCTTTCTAGGGGACCCCTCTCTGAGTAGGTCTTTCCCATGATGAAAGGATTGCTATTGCGCGACAGGGCTAATAATCACTTGCGACCGGCTTCTTGAGACTCGTTTTGGGCAGATGTGCATATGTATGCCTGTGTATATCTATATGGGTGTGCGTGTGTGGTCGCTCGTTACTCGTCACTCGTGACTCGTTAAAAGCAGATAACGCCTTAGAGAAGAGAACAAACGAATACCGAGGCAAACCCCCTCCTACTTGCCTGGACACAGTCGAGAGGGTAAAATCCGATACCAACATGGTAGAAGATGTACGTCCAATGCCAGCAATGGCCAAGAGAGGGAAACTCTTTACAAAAAACCGCATACCAAGACGGCTAGGGTCCCCGCGGTATGGACACGAAGGGAGCCCTCACGTCACATGTGAGACTCAGGTTCCTTTGGCCTCGACTACCATGCGAGAGTTTGGTAAGGTCCATGCCTCAGCGAGTGAGAGCCTTGTGACTGGCAAATGATGATGATGATGATGATGAAATAAAATATTGTCCCACTTTAGGATCCAACGCATTCAGTACACCGATCCCTCGATTTACGCGGTAGAGTTTCATGAAAAACCACATAAGTGAAAACCGCGCAAAAAACCCCTTCATATTTTGGCGGAATACACATTTAATGTTATAAGTTTTTAAATGTCGTTTTTTAAATTTTGCGTTCTGATACAATATGCAGTAGAAAATATAAATTAAACATACAACTGAATATAATTACATTTTTTTATTCAATTAAAAAAAATATATGTAAAAAACCCGCGAATCGAGGTATGAGTGCATCATAAGTAAACTCTTTTATGGCGCATCCTGCCATAGAGCTGCATTCCCTGCTATAGTGCTCCCTTCTAGATCGCCGTTTTCTACAGAGCGCAAAATTTTCATGATCTTATTACATATTTCGTAAATATGTAATTTGATCATAATAAACTAATCTCATTAATGATAAATATTATAAATGTTGTCAACAAAATATAACACGCACACGTGAACAAACTAAAAAGTCATTTAAAACGTGTGAATGGAAAAATATTTAATATATTGATTTCATTCAATTTTCAAAACATAATTAAAACTCCAAATTTTGTATGGGTGATTAGTCTTCTATAGCGTGCTTCCTATCTAGGTAGTATAGGGGGGTTGACTGTATATCGCATCGTGGATATAAGATGATACCCTAAACTTCCCTCTGCTGGTTTTTGATTTTTCTCGAATAACACCCTTAATATAAATCCTACATGTCAGAAACTTTTCTCTAAAAAAGGCTAAAGAATAAATATAAATAATCATTGACCTTTATTGTCCACAATTGTGAAAAATAATAAAAACAATACTATTCGCTTGTTTTGGGATGGGCGCGATGTTTTTTATCGCTCGCACACGGTACGATGTGGAAGTGCGAGTGAAACCGTACTAGTGCGGCGAGAACTCTGAGACAGCCACGTGACCGCAGTCTGCAACGGGACATCGCCGAATTCGCGCGTCACTTACACATCATATTAATTAATAAAAAAATCTAAAATATCTACCAAATTATGAAGCACATCGTAACTATTTATGTGCTTAAAAAATCCCATTTAAAAGAAATCAGGATATTGATAAGGAATTCATCAATATCTTGGGTTGAGGTCTATTTTCCATAATAGTCTGGATTTTCCAGCTGTATACAAATTAAGAATATCAAACTTTGCTCTATGTTATCTAAATTCTCATTTTTAGTTCGTAACTAGTAAAAAAATAAATTCTTCACACTCTCCATAAATAATAAAAAAATATCTAATCAGCTGATATTGATTAAACAAAAACAAATATCTAGAAAGTATATTTTTTCAGCCAGATTTTTATCAATTTTGTACGGAATAATTTCGGCAATATTTTTTAACGCTAATAAATACATCACCACTCATAATTTTCAGCGATGAATGATGAGAAATTATTTTTTTGCCAACCTTCCCCAAACGTATGCGTTTATTTTTAAACAGAGACAATCAATGAATATTTTGTATATGTAATCGTGTGGAAGACCTTGATGAAAATATTCTAAAATGAAGAAAATTCAATTCTTCCTGGAAATTGCGTGTTATTTTAAAGTATTGAAACCACTTTTATATGAAATTCTATCATTTTACGGGATATCATCTGAAATCGTCTTATGTAGTTTGAATAATATCGAAATTTTCTAGGGTCCCATACACATTAATTATGGATTTTTATATTTTCAAGATTAAAAAGATTGAACACATAAACAAAAATATAGAGACAGTTGGCGAACTAGTCTGAAAACATTTTTTTGTCTTGTTATCATAAATATTAAATCTATGTAAAAGATTACACTCAGTCATGCATAGATAAATCTGGTTAGAGTCAAGGATGATAGTATATTATTCAAATTTGTATACACAACATATTATAATACTATATCAACATACTAATGCTATTTCGAAATTTTTGGTAATATTACGAATAAATAAATATTGCAAAAAATTGTAATGCAAATCATTATTCCAATAAGGTCAAGTGAATTTTGTACGATTACTAAAAAAACACTACAAAAAATAGATATAATTTACGATTTTTCTATGAATCAACGAACAAACTTCTCAGTATGGTGTCTCATTGCCATTCGCAGAATGCAGAAGCCGATGATTACACAATGTTTTTGCAATAATTCGTCTACATCCGAGAAATCGTCTGGTTACGTTTTGCAAATAAATTATTCATCAGATGTATAAGAACTGTATTAACAGCTGTAATCATTTATTTAATCAGATGTAAATCATAAAATATTGCAATCAGTGATTTTGCTAAACCGGTCATATGAAAACTGAATTTATTTGAACAGATTGTTTATGAAAAAAAAAGATGCAACGAATCCAAATGCAGAATGATGCAGTAAATCAAACATCTTTAGCAGAATAACAAATTATTATTCTTGTAATGAACCTCTCTTCGTTGAGTCATCTTCTTAAACGATCATTCACGATTGGGGATCGTTCTGCATAATTTCCGGTTGACTCGTTGGATCTAGATCTTTCACTAATTAGATTATATCAACCGGTTAATGAATAATGTAAATACAGTATACCCCCGATTATCCGTGTGCGAATTACGCGGTTTGCATATTATCCGTGCATGAACTTAATTAATATTAAAAAAAATAATATCGCGTCCACACATCTAAAAAAAGGGCAACAATCATACGTTATAAGAAAGCGATTTAACTTTTTCATACAATTGGCAACCGCGTTAGACCCCTTTCCACGAGATATGAAGATGGAAAAGCTATCAAAAGCTTTCTTGCGATAGCCCATAATGCAAGGATGAGCCAACAGGATTATTTTTCTAAGCTAGAATTGCTGAATACACTTTCTAAACTGCATCTTAAATTCTTCGTTTGTGCCTAATTCAGGGGGTTACAATCACGTAGACCAGTGCTTCCCATTTCGTGGGCCGCGGCCCCCTGGGGGGCCGCAGGATTTTCTCGCGAGGGCCGCGAAATTATTCAGTACAAAGTAAAAATAATCATTTTTAAATATTTTTCCACATAGCATATTTAAGGAATGTATATATTTAAGTCTGTTAAATAATAATACATATGAAAACATATTTATATACACAGAGAAGATAATGTAAGCGCATGCGCGTTTCTGTCGGGAACTTTCAACAACAACAAAATGTATTCAGTGAACGGAGTTTTACTGTATCATAGTGTGCATTCACTGTAGGTGTGCATTCCACTGTAGGTGTGCATTCCACTGTAGGTATGCATTCCAGTGTAGGTATGCATTCCACTGTAGGTGTGCATTCCACTGTAGGTGTGCATACCACTGTATGTGTGCATTGCCCTTAACATGACTCCCTGCTAGCCGTGTTGATGATGTCTATTCTGGACCCCAAGAATAACTTATAAAGTTATATATAAAGTATAAATCCTACATGTACAAACTTTTTTTATTTTTCTAAAAAAGTCTATGTCATGAATTATTGTTATTGTTAGAATAATCCATTTTTTTAGCATTTACGTCAAGACATTGAAGTTGAATTCATCAATATCTTGGCTGAAATAATAAATATTTCTGTTGATTATAAAAAAAAACATTAATTGGCATGAATTGGTGGAGGAAATCTTTGAAGATTAGTCCAAAATTGATTTTTTGAAAAATAAGAGGTTGCCACAGAAAACAGTGCAGTTATAAGATAAAGCTCCGATAAGCATACTGAAAACATACGACGGCCTTATGTTTGCAATTTTATACCACCTAATGTCACTTGACCGACAACTGACATTGCCTTATTGACCTTCTTGAAACATTTTGTAACGAATATTAAGACTTGATTTAAATGCGATACAATGAGTAACTCAACCTTGGTACAATATAAAGTAAGTAACACTAGTTTGATCAAAGAGGAAATAACTACTAATCGTAGAAAGAGTTTTTTTGGATTGTAACGAACCCGAGAAATGTAAAATGGCTGAAATATATGAGCTAATAGTAAATTTCTATGGTTTAAAAATGTGCGGATATTATTTCCAATATCAGTCAACTAAGACAACATTACAGTCCGCTACATTTCCGCTAATTTCACGCGAATTTTTACCAATGTTTTCGTAAAAATCGGGAATATTAATACGATATTCAATATGTAAGTCATCATTTAGCAGTTAAAAGATAAATTAATGTCACGACGCTAGCGGTAGTTTTTTTTAATAGTATATTTGCCTTGTATTTATCATGCGTAAACGCGTGAACGGATTGAAGCCCGGAGTTCGCTAGCCCGCGAAAACGCGTGCACGGACTGTAATGTGTTAATTGAATACGACACATAAACATAAAATCGCTAAAAGATACAAGTAAACAAACCCAAAATCATTTCTTAGTAAATATTAACCATGATATAGATTTTTACCACAAATTTTGTAGTAAAATTTTGCAGAACTATGAGGTCCGCCGTTCCTGCGAGCGTGTCATGGTTTCCGCCAAAAAGCGAAAAATATGGAATTAATGGGCGACATGGGCGGTGGTCACTTTGCCTGATTGAATAAATGTTTGCGTGTACCAGACAAACCCAGTGCCACGCCAGATACATAAAGTCATGGGGAATCGGATAGAAATACCGCAGCCGCATTCACGCACGTTCCATTTTTTTGCCAGGCAATAATAGCTGGCAATTTGGACACCGACTTAATCTTCGCGCGGTTCCATAACATTTCTGGACAATGGCGCCTCCGGAGCAGTCATAGAATTCAATTACCAAGATGTCGGGTGAGACGCGACGCCAAGGCCAAGAAACGCATACGAAACCCGATTCAATTCACGAACGACTCCATTATCGCAAAATGTGGTCCCCAAAACGAACCCATTCCACTTAACATTTCATAATTGTTTATCGTTTCTAAAGATAGAAATTTGCAATTTGTTAAATATGACGCTATACTGTTTTATAAGTATGTCCGTGGAATTGTCACTGTCGACTGTGTGCCCAATTTCGCAGCAATTAACACCAGAATCAAGACTAAATAGAAACTACCGAATTGCAAGGACAACAGTAAATTCGATTCCTGCAATACGCCTGTGCTGAATTTTAATTGCGAGTAATATGTGTGTCAACGAACTTTGAATGCTGAGTATTGTGTGTGTGCGATTCTGTTTATTAAAATCGTGAATAAATTATTACATCTTGCGGAAGTCGTAAGATGAAACTGCAGAACTAATTCTGCGCCGTATCTCGTGGAACGATTAGATTTTCTTTGGTATTTAATTAGCCGACAGACTGCTAAACCGTGCGTGCATTGAAGATTCTAACTCAAATTTTTTGAGACATTTCAGTATATAATAATAATAAAAATAATAAAAAGGAGAAGAATACACACATACAATCTGGATTTCTTCTCCTGGTCAAACAAATTTTATTAATAATACCATAATTGAGACATGTCTAATAGAATCAATAGAAGAATCAGTTATAACCATATAACAACCGATTTACATTGATCCTTACCCGCCACACTTTATCGTACGACCCTTAAAAGATTTTATATTTTGATTTTTAAAAAATCCTAGTGTACCTCATTGTACCCTAGGCGTAATCATAATCTTTTTCAACATATATCTTTCGCCGTTTTTTTAATGGCATTTCTATTAATTTCTGTATTTTTTATACTAGGTTTATTTTGTTAATAACGAGATACTTTGAGTTTATTATTCAGTGTTTGTATCATAACTTTCTTACATGCGGCCCTCATAACATTTTTAAATTTGTAGCTGGCGCGTTGTAAAAAAAAGTTGCTCATCCCTGCTCTAGAAGATTGGCACTCTGACCTTTTCTCTGCGATCTTGTACATTACCAAGGATTTCCAGGTCATCGTTTCTTCTTGCAAAGTTCCCAAAGTAGCGAAGAATCCTCTCGAGACATATCGTCCAGTCTTAAATTATTTTTCATACTCATATTCGTCATATTATGCTTTACCACTTCGAAAAAGGATGGAAATCAGCGCAGTCATTTCGCGACCTCAACGAATCCTTTTGGCGAAGGAACAAACAGCGATGCAGGAAATGGTTTGGCCGTTTCAAAACTGGCAACTAGCTTGGAAGATATGCCATGAAGAGGTTGATCATCGGATATCGACGACTAGACGCTTTTGGCAGCCGTGGAAGAGGACAAAAGCTTGACAACTCGAGTGCTAGCCAAGACCTCAATGTGGACAATTCAACCATCGTTCGTCGTCTCAAAAAGCTCGGAAAAGGCACCCCGACTTTAGCGCGCAGTACAACCCCGATTTCAGCGCATGGGACCTTAACGCGCCGACAGTAGGGCGCAAAATAATATTATTTTGTATTGTTGAGGGCTCATTTAAAAAAAACTACCTAAGACTAACACTTTAATAACTAACTAATAAATAACTTTTGATCCAAAATTACATCTTATTTAAAATTAATTGGTACTTTTACAAACCTATCCATGAACATTTTATAATTTAAATTACTTGGAATTGAGTATCCATTAGCGACGGAAGAGAAGTGCGATTAGATTAATTTTTTTTTGCCTTTGTTTTGGATTTACACAGTTTAGAATTTCAAGAAATAAAGATATGAAAAGGTGAAAAGGGGAAACCACAGGGTATATAAACTAAATTTTTTAACTGTTTTTTTTATGTATATAAGAAAATATAACACATTTTACGAATATAATAAATTAATATATGTTTATATAAAAATAACGCGCTAACGTCGACGCGCTAAAGTCCGCGCGCAAACATCGGCGCGCTGGAATCCAGCGCGCTAACGTCGGGTCAGCCACGGAAAAATATGGAAAGTGGTTGGATCCCTCACAAACTCTCCGACAACAATAAAGCCGAACGTATCCGAATTTTCACTGATTAGCTACAACGAAACGAGCGAGCTGCGTTTCTGAAGAACCTCGTCACTAGGGATGAATCATGGCTTCTTTTGATAAACGCCAAAAGAAAGAAGGTCTGTGTTTCGCCAGGAGTTTCACCAAAAGAAAAACCGAAAAACCTGCACTGTGAGAAGGCAATGCGGTGTGTTAAGAAGGACAGAAGTGGAATCATCCATTGGGAAACCGTCTCAAACGAGATTTGTTATTGGTGGAATGAGGAAAATTAGCGCCAACAGTGGCGGATTCCAGACAAAAACGGCAAGCAGCTATTCAACATCCACAGCGAAGTCTATCTGGCTCAACTTGACCGCCTAACGCTGCAATCGAGACGAAAAGACGCGCAAAAAGAACCATAACGTCTTTCACCACGATAATGCGCGTCCACATGTTGAGCGTCGTGTTGTCCGTTTCTGTTTCCATATCCGCCATATTCTCCCACAGAGGCGCCTACGGACTACCATGTCAATCGATCGCTCAAATATTGCCAGATGAACGAAGTTTATGCCGATTTGGATAACTTCGTGGCCGATGTCAAAGCACGGATTGCCTCCAAGAACCGTGACTTCTTTGTCCGACTACGCTTCGGAATAATCATTTAAAAATGTTATTGTTGAATTTTTATGTTTCTCTTTTCATAATAAACATTGTTTAAAAAAAACATAATCGGCGAAACGTCGTTCTTTATTGATTAGAAGAAGAAGAAGCCGATGAAAGAATGAAGAGATTTGTTAAAATCTGTTGCCACTGCCGAGAAAATCTTTTAAAAAAATGATCATCATCAAAAGCCATCTAAGATCAAGTAAAATTAAATTGACTATCAATTTTATATCATGAGGCTAAAATGCCATATGTGGCGGCCTTGTATCATTGTGCAGATTCAACAATCGCAAGCGCAGATTAACTTTCGCTAGTTCATACGATGACTAGAGTCATCAGCCTCTAATCATTATCGTTGTTATGTACGAGAAAAACAATTGCAGCGACAGTGGTCTTGTAACTCGTTTTTAACGTGGGAAATGTGGTGTGGGAATCCAACAACCATCGGTACAAAAAGAAGCAACCACTCCGAGCGCCGACTCGCTTCATATGACCTTCTTTTTGTCGCAAACGGACGTGAAAAAAATGTTCCATATCCCTGTGGCAATGAACTGTGCAGAGTCAACCTTTAGCGCGCGGACCTCTTATCGCCATTGTCGACGCGGAATCAACAACAACGAGCTGTGGCCGCATCTGGATTTCTTTGATCCTTCGAGAGCGCAAGGAGGCGACGACCCGTTCCGATCTGTATGCAACACCTTGCCACGTTGCACAATAACCAATTCGGTTCTGTGTATTCAACTGGGCAGAAGGATGCAGAGGCAATCTGTTCCCCTCAATTCAATGCAATCCAACGGTGACCTTATTTTGATCAATTCAACAAGTGCACTGTAAACATTACACAACGACTCCCATTAAATACCATCAACGGATTTAATGTCAACCACGAAATAATATCAGAAGATAACCCAGTTTAAATAACGTTAGAAACGCATTCTAACATCATCGTTAATCTCCGACACATACGTTGTATATATCGTAAAATTTGATAGCTTCTCTTAAACACTATATGTTACAAAACGGCGTTTGTTTATGTTATACGCGTATAGCAGAGGATAGCAACCTTTATGCAGAATTACATTCGTCTCTGATACAATTTAGATGGAAAAAATTACAGAAGTTTAATGAATAAACACCTACAAATTAAATTAATTGATTTCATCCATGAATATTAATTTTAATGAATTATATTATCAACTCAAGTCGAAAATATTAAGGATACAAACGATATATGACGATGAAATGATCAATAACGTATACTTTAAACATGTTTAGTATAGAATAACATAAATATGATACGGTATATAAAATATATGTTTTTATGTTTAGAAACATAACAATCAATCAACCCTCATAGGGGGTCGAGTGAGTTCTAGTTGACCACATGACATCAATGGCCGACAACATTTCAAACAATGACCCACTGACCCGATTGCAGTTAAATTTTTGGCACAGCCACTTCCTACCAATGCACAAAAATGCAATATTATTATTATTAAACAAATTACATTCTACGTCATTGTGTAATTGCGCTTTATCTAAAGTAGAGTGTCAAAACACGAGCCTTATCTATGAGAATATGAAGCAGCGTTCAAAATAGAATTGTATTCGATGGAAATATAATTGATATTTTTGACGATTGCAACATGGACTCCCACTGTGTTTTTTTAAGAAACCATATAAAACGAAAATATAAAAATAAAATACACATAATAAGGCACTGTGTCCGTACAGCTATAAAAATATCGATTTGCGTCTATTAAATTAACATAATATTTAAATAATATACGGCCAAAGTTTACAGATAATATTATTATATGTGTACATCACTGTTTGACATATGGAATATAACCTCGAAATTTATGACAATCCCTTTTACAAATTATCTTTTATTTGTTTTTAATATATTGCACAATATATCACGTTTGACAGCTGTAGATCGCGCTTGTTTTCTTTGTTTTTCAGAGACAATATCTGATTGCAAGACGAGGGTAAACAATGTTTTTTTTGTACGGTGCGAGTGACAGTTGATAACAAGAAGCCGAGCGAGTACTCACCGGAAGCAGAGTGCACGAGGCCGAGCGCCAATAGCGTCAGCACACGCAGCAGCAACACAACCCGGCGGCGCGGCCCCATGGCTGCCCGCCGCCGCCGAACTGGCCCTCTCCGCCCGTTGTCTGCACTTCAGTGTTGCCATGACGCATCGCCGCGACCGTTATCGGCTTTCCGCCCAACAGATATATATGCAATGAACAAATATAAACATCCGCTTTCTTGATAATTCACAATACTAAAAAAATCATATTATATATTTATTGTATATCTACTTCTTCTCTGTCTTGAGTGTCGATTCCTTGGCGATTCATTGTCAATTCCCCTTTAATTACTTTACTATTAACCCTTTAATCGCCACGCCAATTATATGGATTTTTACCGTACGTCACTATTATTTATTCATAGATAAATTCGTAGTAGCGTTTTGGTAGCATTCGGCACCAGTGCGTGCACGGCGTGGCGCTAGTGGTTAGTCCGATTTCTCGTGCCTGCACGGCGTGGCGTCCAAACGATTAAATGAGTTTAAATACATTTTTTTCTTGATGAGATTGGCTTTATTCCACTTAAAAAGACAATAATTAAGTAAAACAAAGTCTAACATTTATGATGGATATTGTGGAACATTATATATTAACTCAAAAAAAGTTGAATGTTCGTTTATGTTTCTTATTCATCCTGGAATAATTCATAGATATTACTATACTGTGGATCATGAAGACGAGAATTTGCAAGATGATTATTTTGTGCACTGCACAATAAATTTCAGTAAAAGCTTATAAATCTGTCAGATTGAACTAATACCAAAATGGAAACCATACAAAATGTACATAAATCTTAAATTAAAATAAGTAGAACTGTAGTTTAATTCCTTTTAAATAATTTATCGTACATTTAGTCGCAAAATTCTTAATAATTTTAACTTTATATCTAAATTATCGTATCGTATTAATTCTAAACAAAGCAATGTTGCTTTCCAGCGTCGATATTCAAGTAAAGAAAAAATAACTAAAATAGTTACATTTATATAATTAAAATTGTTTTAGAACAAAAAATTCAATAGAACGCTTAACGTCGTCTATAAGGAAAGCCTAGATAAGGATATTAATCCCTTAAATTAAACTAATATTTAAATTATTTTTATTTTTCTATTTTAATATTTATATTATTATTTCCTTCATTTTAAAGAGATACAATTTATATCAATTATGTCGATTTACATGATGATGATGATTTCGTATGGTTTTTACTTTGCCATTCATCGCGTGCTCGTCG
>JAGXCT010036491.1:13764-30811 GCA_022495035.1 Philopotamus ludificatus | reverse complement strand
AGAAATGAGTAAGGTAAATAGCGCAGCAGGGTGAAACAAAATGAGAATTCTGAAAGTAAGAAGTAAGAAGCACTAGGTACGATTAATGTAAGTGGTCGGTCAGTATGACGTGCGATGGTCGTGGTTCCTGTTTCCTGTTTAGTCTTCGCTTGCAACTCCCCCCCCCCCCCCGGTATCACTCAGTTGGGAAATTCCGAACTTTCGTCGTTGGTGTTCTTGTTAGAGGGCTTTGTGGCCACCTGGGGTGGGGGGGGGGAGCATACATTTTATAGAGTACATATTAGAAATAATAGTGATAATATTGATGCATGCAGGGGCCGCGAGATAGAGGTGTATGGCGAGTATTAGAAACGAAAATGTTTAATTATAATTGGGTACTTATCTCCGCCATCGGCCTGCATACATACACACTGTACTCACTGGTGTAATTAAAATATTTAAATATCGAAATATTTTTTATTTTTTTTTGTTTTTTTATTACGTCGTGGTTCCTATGCTTAATTTTATGACTATATTATTGTTTTGCCTTTGACATATCCCTAAGATTTATTATTGTTTCGTCCGGCTCTATGAACTGTGTTGCGGTGAGGTCATCAAATTAAACGAGAGAAAAAAAAAGTAGAGTGAAAATTTAAAATTTCATATAATCCCGATAAAAATTGATATTTTTTATTTTATTTTAATAACTATTAATAAAACTCTTTTTCAGTATCAAATTTTATAACGAAATATGTACATGATGTTGGAGTCTGTTAATAATTGAAATTCTAGATGAATTACTAAATGAAAAAACCATAGACATTTCTTTAAATAAAATTATTATATTATAGAATTCTTTATTATGAAACAAAATTAAGTACAATTTTGTGAATAAAAAAATAACAGCTTTTATAAATCACACTTACGTATATTAATCCCTTATCTAAATTAATCCCATTGATTATTAGAGATTTTTGTATTAAATAATAATTCAATTATTCTTATCATAACAAAATAATTAGTGGTTTTTAATATTAAAACCACGTTAAATACATATATACCATTGCGGCGACTGACACATAAATCATTATATTTTATATTTTAACATGAAAAGAATATGCGGTAGATCAATGATAACAAATCTTTATCAGAAAACAACACTGATTTTATGTAATCAGTGCCAAACTATAGGTCGCAATTGTTATTATCGCATATCATACCATGTATGCATTATTTTTAATATCTATTATTAAATAATTCTTATAATATTAAATGATAAGTTTTAAATTCAACTTATTCATCAGTATAAATCACAGATTAAAAAAATCTAACAAGTCTTTAAAATCATTTTAGAATGTCTTTCAAAATAATTTAACCCTTCTTGAATTTGATCAATAAAATACTAGTCGTCAAATATATAACGATCCAGATCAGCGTAGATAGGAATCCTAAATAGACATCGGGAACCGTGATATCCCATCCCCTCTGGAGTATCGATCTAAAGCTTTCGGTGGATTTCGTCAATGGCAATAAATAACTAATATATTGCAATAATTTATGCATTCCTTCGATCGGCCATATAATTCCGCACAACATGATCATTGGCAAGAAGCTGCCCATTGCTAAATATGTCGCTGTTCGTTCTGTTTCACAAACGCAAGACACGACGAAACCTTAAAATAATGAAAAAAGAATATTAATTTATTGAATATTTCAATAATAAATTAGACGATGAATGGAACTTACCAAAGGTCATTCCACAGAGTCCGGTGATGAGAGTCAGGACGACTACCCAAAAGAAATCACCATTGTTTGTCAAACCAAAAACTGCAAATCCGAATACCAAAACAAGTAACGTTTGAACGCACATGACAATAAACTGCGTTATGACGTGTGAAAATAATATTTCAGTTCCTGAAATAATCATAAAAATACATTCATTACAACGCCAAAATATTTATAAAATTATTTCAATCCAATTACCTGTAATTCCAGATACCAAAGAACGTTCTAAGATTCCTTCATTTCTTTCTATCAACATGGCAACGGATGTTAATGCAACAGCCAAGAAGAAAATAATTCTAAAATGATTTATTTCGTTAAATATATATCAAAGATTATATCATAGATAAAAAATATATTATATATACGTTAATATGACTCCAGGTCCAGCAAAATCCGTAAAATCAGATACTCGCAATCCATAAATAGGATCATTAAACTGAAATTTATTTTTAAAAAATTATTACCATATATTTTATTATAATAACTTGTAATATAATACACTTACTCTCACGGGAACTTGATAAACTTTTTCTGAATAATCGCAAATGACTGCAATATCTTTGCTGAATTTAAAGAAAGATTGCTGAAAATCGCGCAGTAACAAGAACTCGATTTGCTTATCTGAAATTATTATCATTAATAAATGAATAAATTATTTAATTATTAATAAATAAATTTTTTTAATGTTTTTACTCACTCGATACATCCATATGAACATCAACAATCGAGGAATCAATAACAGATTCATCAATATCTCTAGGTTGTTCTAAACGCGCTTCGAGAGATTCAGAAAAATTAGCGGGAAACACAACGACTGCCCATGCTTTTCCTTTTCTCGCGGATTCCATAGCTTCTTCTCTATTGTTAAACATTACCTAAAATAATAGTAATGATTAAAAATATTTTAATCAAGATCTTTCATCGAATTTATCATCTGTTGAATATGATATGATATCGACCCTGTTGAATGATCTCAAAAAATAAAGCTCTACAGTCAAAAAATCATTCAAAATGTACATAATTCCTAAACTAAAAGAAGTGGAACTGTAGTTTACATCTTTTTAAATAATTTATCGTACATTTAGTGAAAAAAATCTTAATAATTTGAACGTGATATCCCAATCGCCGTATGGTATTATTTTCAGATACAGCAGCATTACTTTCCATCGTCGATATTCAGCCTAAGAGAAAGTAACTGGAATAGTAATGAAATATTTAACTATCTTTTGTTCTAAACACTATATATTTATATCCATTTTTGATAAAAAAAAATATTGAAGGAAGTATTTATGAATTTTCCTCTTCGCTATTTGACGTTCAACTTCGCATTTTTTACTTTAAATTGTTTGTAATTTAGTTAAAAACTATATAAATAATTAAGTTCTATATTTTTTACGTAAATGCTTATTATTATTATTTACGTAATTAGCAGATCTTCAAAAAACCATCAGTAATTGTAGTTATATTGTAGAGCCTTGGCCTCATCCAATACCCCTCTCCATTTTATCTGGTCTGGTCATCGAATACGGCTCCAAATATCCATCTCGAATCCTCCTCTCCAGGATATTTAATCGTCGCTCATATTGTTTTGTCAAAGCTCAAAATTCAGATCCGTATGTTAGGACGAGCCTTATGAGGTTATTGTATATCTTGACTTTTGTATTCCTTGAGAGAAATCTCGACCGTGGATTCTGTTTAGGTCCAAAAAGCCTTTGTCTGCTAGCTTTTGTTCTTCTTCATACTTCCAAATTGGTTTCATTATTTTTTTGTATTACGTGAATCGAGGTATTTGAATTCCTGAATGGACTCGAAGCTGTTCGGTTCGACTCTCAGGGGTTCAAGAATTCATTATTGGTATCATGAAAACGAACGATGGTTGAGGAGAAAGAAGCATCTGAACCGGCTTGAGAGGTTCAAATCTATTCCAGGCATATTGATTAAGAAAATATACAGACCAGTAGATCGCACACGTCCGAAAACGGACAAGGCACAATGAAGAATAAAAATATTAAATCCAAAAAAAATTAGCGAAAATTTTGGACAAATTTAACATTAGTTTCTTGGTCTGGGCTATGATTAAATTCTACATTTATATTCGTACTAACCAGATTCCCCTTTCGATCGTTGAGATATTTTAAATATTTACAACTCAGCAACGTCATATTACATTCGCTGATATCCATCTGACAGGGATTCAATCTCTCACTAAGCGGAAGCTCGTAATTAACAATGCCAATATTTAAACCGACTGGATCATGACCGATCGTGACGCAGAACAAAACTATTTGAGAAACGGGAAGTCCAATGATAAACATCATCACGCTGAAAATTATTAAATATCATTAATAAGATTATTAATGTGGTATTTGATTCAAATTAATTGGCATCACCTCACCCAATATTCCTAACTAATCCGAGTATATTTTTCCAAATCAAAGCCTTCATATGGTTCATTTGCATTGGTTTGATGCGATCCATTACTCCAATCGGCGGATTGTCTTCAGGAGGTAATGACTCAACGATTGGCACTCTAAAATAAATAAATATTAATAATAGATTCATGATAATTTATTATTCAAATAATTGATAACTCACGGATCGGGTGTAACAACGACTCTTCCTCTACTGCTCATTGAAACGTTGTCTCCAAACTCTCCAGAGATTTCACCGATCTCTGCTTCTTCTAAATCAATTGCTGCTGGATCCTATGATCGATGAAAAACCAATGAATCATTTAATAAACATAATATATGTAATTATTATTGTCTTGCATACAGATACAGCTGGTACTTGAATGCCTTCGGTTACTTCTTGAAGAATACTAGAACGACGTCGTTTGCCCATATTTTGAAGGACTGATAATTTTAAGAAAACTTCTTCCAGACTCTCGGCTGCATATCGTTCCATTAAGCTATCAGGTGATTGTTCTGCTAAGAATCGACCTCCTCTCATTAAACCAATCTAAAAAATAAATTATTTTCATCATCATCATCATGAAGAAATCAATGAAAAAAAATATATTACCATATGCGCCTGTCTTGTTTCGTCGATGTAATGCGTTGTTATGATCACTGTGGTTTTTCCCTCTTTAGTTATTTCAACCAAGTGATCCCATATGCTAAAAAAATGGTACATACATATAATCTCTTTCGTAATTATATATGATTAATGTTTGTCTTACCTTTGCCTCAATACAGGATCAACGCCCACTGTTGGTTCATCCAATATAAGTAGCTCAGGGCTGTGAAGAAGAGCTGCCGCCAAAGACACTCTTCGCTGTTGACCTCCAGATAAATTTTTTACCGTTCTGTAAATACAAATGTTAATATTTTATTTGTATTGAAAGTATATGCAGTGACTAACAGTGATTGATGCAAAATTATACCTGCTAGATGGTGGAAGTTGTAATAATTTGACCAGAAAATCAATCTGCTCATCTACCTCATCCGTAGTCATGCCGGCTATCCATCCGAAATAAATCATGGTTTCCCTAATACTGAATTCTCCAAATAATGCAGTTTCCTTTTGAATAAATTTAAGTTAATTTTGAATCATTTTTCTAATTTATATCTCAATATAACGATGCAATGATAGCTCTTTATTTCAGAAGATGATTATTACAAACCTGAGGCATATAGCCGATTCGAGGACCAGGTACACCACTTCCTCTAGAACCAGGTTTACCACCCAATACCCATATTTCTCCAGCATTGAGACGTCTTCTTGCGACAATGCATGAAAGTAACGTTGTCTTTCCACATCCAGATGCACCGAGTAAACCATAGCTAAAAACACAATAATAATTAATAAGAATTTCAGAACTTATATTGATTTATAGTATTTAATGAATAGCTGTATTACATGGTTCCCTTCGGTACTGTCATGTTGAGTCCATCCAGGATGACATTGGGATTTTTCTTAGGTCCATATGTCTTGTATGCTCTTCGGACACATACTGCTTGCTTTCTTCGACTAGCTAGAGTAGATTTTTGACTAAGCAACACTTTTCTCTTTGGCGTCACAGGTGTTATTGCACCGGATATTGTCGATATTTCAGGATCACCCTCCATTTTAAGATTAAATTATGTCAATCTGAAGAAGAAAAAAATATTAAATATTAAAGCGATTATTTTACGACGCAAATAAGTGCATTTTGCGATAGTGCAACATAATAAATATCACACTATTCACACCAGAGTGTTAATTTTTAATGCATACTTGCGAATACTCAGTAAAGTATTAATGCATTTTAGAAACAGAGTTGAGAGATCTAAAGGATGTATGTATCATTGTGGAAAATTTTATGTTACCAACATAAATAATATATGCACAGATGATTTATCAGTTATGTTAGTTTCTATATAATTCAACGTTACATGTTTTTTATTTTATTATGAATAGTTTTATCTATTATTCCACACAATACAATGTGCTATTCAATTGAATTCGATTCATTTATATGTTATGTGATTTAAATATGATTATAATACTTTTACAGATTCATTACTATGACCAAGGAGACTAATGAATACAAAATTATTCTATTAATTGGATTTGAATAAATGCCATATATGGCATTAATAAATAAATAAATAAAGTGTATATATGCAAAATTATTGGAATCAGTATGCATTATTCTTCTTTTCAGGGTCAAAAATTTAATTATATAGCATTTTTTTATAATTAATTACAGATAACTTCCATATAAAATGTCAACATGTTTCAAAAATTTACGTATTCTGCATAAGTGTGCTATACTAAATAACTGGTAATAACAACATTGTTGAATAGTAAAAAAATAATATTTTCTTTTCATAAAAAAATAACAAATTAAGTTAATGTCAAAGATTTTATCCGACTTTGTAAGCTTCTTATTTTATCGATGCTCAATCACTAGCAAAGGTAATTGTTATCGAAATTTATGAATAAATCCTCAAAATCATAATAAATACTAAACTTCAATAATAACGAAATCTCTAGTTGATTCAGAGTCTCAGTTAAACAAAGTACAATTATTGCAGTAACGTATTACCATGGTCCATACAGTAGTCATATTTAAAACGCATCGAAAAATGATTTAAATAAATTTTGGACACTATCTCGAGATAATAAAAATCAGTGAACACATAATTATCCACTACTTGGTCCTCAGGGCTAATAAATAAATTCAGAAGACCACTCCCTCCATATTTGCCAGACTTTGCATCTTTTGAGAATTATCTTTTCAGGCTCATGGAGCATATCCCAAGAGAAAAACATTGTCGAATGCGCCAAGGTTGAAAACCACCCAAACAACTATCTTATTTATATTTCGGCATTTATAAATATTTAAACAGAGATTTTAAAAAATAAGATATTGGAAGTAAATTTTTTATTATATATCAAAGAAAAAAGACTCAAATAAATATCCTAATTTATTAAATGCGGCAATTAGTATTTTTTTATTATCTACAATAATAATATCGAATATATTTTGTGAAAAAAAGATCCAATGCGAGATTTAACCACAACTTGACCATATTCTCCTCATAAATTCTACATATTTTGTTTACAAAACCTAATAATTGAAGGAAAATGGATTATGGAATTATAATTTTAATTTATAGATCGAGGAAATGATGATTGCGAGATTATATAACATCATTCTTATGGATATTTGGACTATAAAAAAGATGATGAATGCGTATACGATAGATTGAAGATGGAGATTAAGGAATTCTCTGATTTTGGTTTGATTAAAATAATCATTAAACAGTTCTCTAACACCAGTTCGAATTTTTCTTTTATTGGGAAATGTACTATATAAAATATCAATAAAAATCATTACTCAGTTGGGATTAATGTGAATGAATATACAATATAATCTCACTTATTTGGTCAAGTTTCAGCTTTTATGCAAGTTTATTTGATAAGATTATTTATTTCATTGTTTTCATTCGTCCTATCATACTCTGAATTAAGTCGATTTATTATAGATGTCTTTTTAATAACTCTTATTATATTGTTCGTAGTTTTTTTTTTTTCATCAAGCATTCAATTCAGATGATCGTAGACCATTGTTTTCATTTAAAATGGTAGTCGAGTTATGGAGAAATTTTCTCCAATTCTAAAATCATGTCAGGGCAAAACAGTATCAAAAATACATACATACAAATATTAGCACATGTAAATATTGCTTCTAATTATTGCATAAATGCATTAAATTGAGAAATTCATTCTAATTTATTTGTTCATTTGGAACATTGCAATGGGTTGCATAATTCAGAATGCTGAATCTTTGCAATGGATTTCAACTTGGATGATGAAAATACATGAACTTTAATAATAAAAATGTGATTATTTTACACGACTTTGAAATAACACGATTCAGAGTGTATGTTTTTTTAACAAAAATAATTAATAAGTTTATCTGAATAAAATTTTATATATATTTATATAAAATTTCATCAAAGCTTGTATAAATCTTATTTACTTCCGGAAATCAGAGTTTTTACACGATTTTCTCATATCATCTGATACATATTTACCTTGTAAATATAATTAGTTGTATATATAACACATATATATACCAAAAAATCAGAATACCTGTAAAACCATTTAATAGAATATCCTTATATTTATCATAGAAATTAAATTTGCTATGGAATTATATAATTATGTTATTAACATTCAAAATTTCAATTCCTGAATCAGTGTCGGATACAAAAACAAATTAAATATCGGTGCCAATCATCACTTTCCGGCAACAACCAGTCGACCATGATCTATAATGCCTTCGTCATATATATATTAATAATTTTATATTTTAAATTGATACTAGATATTTAACATTCAAAATAAAGATCATAAGGAATAAGTTTATTTTAGTTGAGCTTGTATTCCAACAGCTTTTCACCATAATTCTTTTACAGTGCTCATGCAATGACCATGGCATTTTCATACGCCATAGCCGTGTACAACAATGCAAAAACCATATACTAATTATTCTTTTAATAATTTCGCAATCGACCATTTACAATGAGAGTTGGTGAGCATTATGAGTGATCACTCTAATATGCTATGCTATAATTTCCACCGTGATATTATATGCAATAATTGCACAAGTGAACGCTGTATCATTTATAGAATATAAATGTATATTATTTTTGCAATATGTAAAAATCCGAGTGATTTAATAAAAAATGTGTCAGTGACAGAGAATTGAATATTTTATCAATTGAACTTGATGATTGAAACCAGATCGGACATTGTGGTTGATCTTGACCGGCACAAAAACTGCTTTTTATTTAATTAAATACATAGATACTTATATTAATGGCTAATTATAATTATTCTATCAGGTAGCATTCAAAAATATTTATTTTAATATTTTGGTTAAAAACTCATTAAGGCTATCCATGGCTGTTGCACCAACACGTCCATGGCATAGGTGTATTGCACAATTTTATTAAACCGGTTGTGTTGACCGTCAATGTCCATTTCTACCATCTGCAGAGTCTACGTTTCAAGACCATAACCCTTCAAGAATCCAGATACTTAATACCAAAATAACTTTATGCAAAACAAGCTATGACTTTCTGCTTATATACCTGATACTAAATATTTTTCACATCCAGAAGGTCGATGGCAGTATTTTAATAAATAATTTAATGCATCGCTGCATTTTTCTCCATATCTTAAAATATATTTTTATTATTTCGTATATATTTTCCGATTTTCCTATATATAGGCATTGATAATAATAGCTCAATTTACTTTGATCTCTATGAAATGCTAATGTTGCTATTGAAAAAAAATATTATTCAAAACAATCCATGTTAATTGCAGATCCAACCTTGCAAAACATGATGAACGACATTAAAAAATAACCACAGTTACTGTCACGGTCTGATCTATTACAATTTTATGCCAACAGCACGGATCAAGGGTCTCAAGAAAATTCAACGTAATCGATCATGCTTATAAAATTATATTATACGCCATTGTCGAAATCATTACTAATATTTTATACAATCGAGTATTGCAATTAAATTTCTAAACAATGCTATATGCCAGAAAATATACGTGTTAATTGCGATTGATTACTTTCTTTTATCGATTTCATCACTGTTACTCGATTGATACATATGCAGAATCAAGAAAATTGTTAATAACAATGACATAAGAGGCAGTGCAGATACAAATAGTGCATTGCAATTATCGGAAGTTCTGTATTTATCTCTTCAATGTTGAAAACCTCAACCTTTCATGTGGCTTTTTCATCTTCGGAAATAGTTAGACGTTACAAGAACAATATCTGACGAGTACGGAGGCTCTGGCATCATAACAGAGATATTTTTGGCCCCAAAATAAGCAAGAGGCAAATATACTAAAACATGTACAACCTTTTCGACGATTAACAATAAAATAAACATCCAATATGGCTACAAATATCAAAATACGTCACACAAAACACATTCTAATCTAATATTTGTATTTGCAATATTAAATACATTTTTTTTATAATTAACAAGACTTAATGGCTGTTAATTGATCTGTTATTTGAGTTTCACACATATTTATTTTTTATGAGTCTATTAGTATTTATATAAAAAGAAGTTTTAATTACCATTCAAATGGAATTAATTGACATTAATTAATAAATATTATGTTTAATATTTAGTAAATCAATATTTTTTAACATAATCAGTACATTGATCAATTTATGTGTTCGTTGACGTATTTATTGATTCGCCACGAGGCACTATGGGATGGATCACGAATTCTACTACCAAAAATGCTCTAATTGAACTTTAATTAATATGTGACTTTTTTAAATATCAGTTTACTTTATTTCGTAATATGAGGTTATAAAGTTTACCGTTATCAAAAATGTAGATAGATTATAGTAGTATCAAATTCAAACCAGGGTATCTTTAGAGTTTTTATTAGCTATTTGATGTTATGTTAAACAGTATATCATCTATTTTCAAAAAATACTAAAAAATTCGCAATTAAGACTATATATTTTAATCGCAATTACGGTTATAAGGTTATTATCAATCAAAATTTTAATTTTGGCTGCATTTTTATGTTTATATATTGTTCATTTTAGACAAAGGTTTTGATGAAGTTTTAAATTTATTAGTTTTTTTTTTTAATTTACCTTTACTGCACTAGACAAAAGACTGGGATGTCTAATTACGATATTAATTTAATTATAATTTAAGAGTTAACAAAAATATAATGATAAAGAAAATCGGAATGGAAAAGCGATTCAAACTCAACGCGTATGAATATTTTTGCAAAAAGCAGGTAATTTTTTAATTCAATTAAATCTGAGTTCTTGGAAGTCATTAAGAATAAAGATTAACATTAGAATCATCTAACGTAACCTAAATTGACAAAACTTGCCATCGCTTACGACATCTAAAAAAACATTGATGAATAAAAATGAAGAAATTTCTTTATCAGTGAGCAGAAAACAACTATTAATAAAACAATGTATACAATATTTGAGAAAGATTAGCTAAAAGAGGAAATATTCAGCGATAAAAGGATATAATAATCATTTAATGATGATGACTTATAGGTGTTGAGAAAAACAAACATATTAAAGGTAAATTTTAAAAATAATTTAGATTTCAATGCAAATAGTCGGCGTTAGTTTAGAAAGTAAACATTATGCAGATATAATATTTAATGAAAGGTTTTGTAAATGTATTTGAATCAATTTATAAAAAAGGATAATCATAGATATATCAATATATCATCATCATCATCATCATTTGCCAGTCACAAGGCTCTCACTCGCTGAGGGGCACGGACCTTACTGGACTCTCGCATGGTAGTTGAGGTCAAAGGAACCTGAGTCTCACACGTGACGTTAGGGCTCCCTTTACGTGTCTATACCGCGGGGACCCGAGCCGTCTTGGTATGCGGTTTTTTGTAAAGAGTTTCCCTCTCTCGGCCATTGCTGGCATTGGACGTAAATCTTCTACCATTATGGTATCGGATTTTACCCTCTCGACTGTGTCCAGGCAAGTAGGAGGGGGTTTGTCTCGGTATTCTTTGTTCTCTTCTCTAAGGCGTTATCTGCTGATGATGATGATTTCGTATGGCTTTTACTTTGCCATTCTTCGCGAGCTCATCGTTGTGGGAGTTTCCTCCACCATTTCGGAGCACACCAAGAACAACATTAGTTGGCTACCTAATCCAAGTGCAGGTTGACCCACTAGCCTTACGGAGGGGCAGGCCCCTCTTTGGGCCGACAGGCCAACATTGCACGCCTTAGCGATAGTCTAAAACAGCCACCAGGTGCGGCATTGCTTCCATCCGAACGAGTTTCCTCGTTGCCGCTACGGCCTGGGAACTAGAGGATGGAGCGAGTTTGTAGGAAGCGGTAATGTGATGGGAAACGGCTCAAAGAACTATCCCGGCATTCGCCTTTAAATGGCTAGGGAGTCGGGTCAACCTAGCCCGGGATAGCTTATAACGAGTCACGAGTGACAAGTAACGAGCGACCACACACACACGCCTATATAGATATACACAGGCATACATATGCACATCTCCCCAAAACGAGTCTCAAGTAGCCGCAAGTGATTATTAGCCCTGTCGCGCAATAGCAATCCTTTCATCATGGGAAAGACCTCCTCAGAGAGAAGGAAGAGAGCGAAAGTATCGAGACTAGACCGATTGTTGGTCAACAGATTAGGGTTTTCCTTTCCAGTCAATATATATATATATATCAGTCATATCAACATATATATACAAAATCATCGGACTTCATTATCAAAAGTTCGCGAAATTAAATGACGCTCGTTGTAATATATTTCATTTTCAAATATACATGCAAATAATTTGAAATTGAAAACTGCTTAAAAGCCTGGCTAAAATTTGTCAAATACGTTTAAATGACCACAATTTTCAATCATATTTTTGGTTGATGTTCAAATGTTAATCATGTTCAAAATGGTAATCTATTTAATCCGGAACTACTGAATTATGTAATTATACAAAAAATGGTAAATATTCATGATTGCCTTATGCTTTAACCCACCTGCTTTATCCTCACAATCAAATCTGTTTATGTAATTATGTGATGCCACACGTATTTTAATTTTTTGCGAAATTTTGATAACGTGCGAATGAATAATAAACATATTTATATATAAAATGTCATAAAATTCGCTGACATCTTATACAATTTTTACTATTGATAGTGAAAATTGAATCCATATAGTGAAAGTTCATTTACTAAGACCGGAAAATCTAGATCGATGATCGTTTATCCGTGTCTAAACCAAATGCAACCGTGTGTTACTGTTTTTCCGACATTCAATTCATACATTAACAGTTTGTTGTGATGTCACGGAAGAACAAGTCGATAATTGATAATATCCTTGAAAATATATTTACATGCATATATTGGCATACGATTCGATATATGCACACTAAGACAATGCAAATAATTTAAAAAAAGGTCTACAAATATAATATCAGAATTAATGTTGGAAAACACATTGCTGTAATATCTGGTTTATTATAAATTTCTCACATGATTAAAACGATTATTATACTGCATTATTTCATATATTCAGTTGACATTGTTCTAAATTTCAATGAACGACTAATTTATCTGTCAGGAACTTTCACTTCCTTCATAATATTGCAAATTATTCCGCAAACTACTTATATTAAAATATATTTAAATTGCGACACACATGTGCTGGCCGGCCACGATCAAAAAATTAATTGGCAGCGCATAAAAAGAGCAAACACAAAAAAATATTTTAGAATCTACGTGTGGTCGCATTATGTAAAATTACATAATACAAAATCACACCACGAGTAGCAAATTATTAGCAAACTTATGATATCGTGCTTAGAATACGCATCATCAATTAGCGTTATTGTTAAAACCGATTTCGTTTTACAGCTGCAATGTAATTGCAGTTGTAAATCTCGCAACTTTGCGGATTCTCCCATGAATGCGTAATACGAGACGGGGGCTGCGTGTCTGCGATTGATTATCATCGTCGAGATTATCACAATAAAGTTATAAAAATCTCCAATGGTGGATGGAATTATTTAAACTGTTGTAACGATATAAAAGATGGTATGTACATTATGAAGCGTTCATAACATCATGCAACGGACTTTGATGCAAGAAAATCACTATTATTAAATGATCGTCTAATACAGTGATGTCTAACACGCGGCCCACGGGCCGCATGCGGCCCAGTTCGTTTTGTTTGCGGCCCTATTGGAGTTTTCAGCCTTCTACAAATATATTTTACATTTTGTATTCATGAATGAAACAAAACAAATCAGTGAAGGAAATTTGCCAAATGTGAACTAATTTTGAAATGTTCATTTGCTTTTTGCACCTCGAAAATTGAATATGTCACATGTAATGTTATTTCGGTATCACAATAATTATTGAGTAAATAAAATGCTTGGTATTTCCATTTTATATATTTTTAATTTCCTCAAGGAAGATACATATGTAAAAGCTATCGAGCTAGGAACATCCAACATATGTTTGATAACCACATTTCTTGAATTATGCATGTACATATTATGTAACTTAATTTTACTGAATAAAATGTAAAACCTGTAAACAAAATATGGTTTCACCTTCTAAGTCAAAATGTATGTATGTACAAACAGAAATATAAGTTTAAACTAAAATTCATAAAAAGCACATCTTGTTTAATCTGGTTTCTGTATTTTTAATACGTTTATTAAAAAGAATTTATTTCATTTGCAAAAGGATGAATTTCATTTGCAAAAGGGTGAAATAGACTTGCAAAACTGTATAAAGAAATGCTTAAATAGGTACGAAACACAAAATAATAAATTTGAAAACAAATAATGACTTAAAATAATTGTATAAATTGTAAAGGGTGAATTGAATTATGTGGGGGGGTAGGTTGAATTACATACGACATTAATTAATTAATTGTTTTTAATACGTTTTGTTTTTTATGCGGCCCACCACATACTGGTATTTTTTAATTTGGCCCATCAATCGATTTCTGTTGGACAACACTGGTCTAATATATAATATTAACTCATCTGGGGTGGTCAAAACGTCGAACACGGTCGACTGCTCGCAATCTGCGTCTCGATGAAGTTATGCACGAGACAAGTGAAGGACACGAAAAAAGTTGTTGTGACCAAATGTAAAATGCGAGTTTCCATGCATCGGATAGCTCGTTTTTCGAACAAAATGGCGGAATGTTAATTCATTTGTTTTGCATGACGTATATAAATATATAAATCGAATATAATGATATTGATTACAAATAATTAATGGTTTGTATTGATTTTATTAACATTATAATATAAAGTCCACTTTAAAGAAATTTGATATATCAATAATATGAACGGGATTAATTGGTTCTTATGTTGGGATTTTTTAGACGTCATATCTGATTTGTTTACAACGAGAACGCAGTGTTGCCAACACAACTATTCCGCATTAAATACCGTCTAATTTTAGGATTATTATTACACAGCGATGATGATATATGTAAATTATCATTTTTTTGGGAAATTTTACGCATTAAACAATTAGTAATCTAAAATAAATACAAATCTTCAAATATTTTTGACGTCAATAATCAAATACACTCATAGTCGCCGACAGAATACATTACAAAGTGTGTGCAAACAAAAATTTTCCTTATTTATTCAACATTTTGTATGTATTTCGGACGAATTTGCATTTAATCCGCGCTCGATTCTTAAAAAAAACCCAATTGAAAATTAAAATATTAAGCTATTATAATCAACGCAAAGGACTATTGTACGCGCATATATTTTTTTGTAATCGCTTTTTACTAGCTTAACATTTGCATCCAGTATATTTTTTTATATATTATAAAAAGAATAAGATATTAGAGTTGCGGATATAATTGAATTAATATAATTCCCAGTCGAAATCAATGAATGTGAGTGACATTGGATTTAATTATAACATTTTCAAATCAAATATATATAAATATTTGAATAACATATTAATAAAATATGAAAATAATGTTAAAAACGTGAGAAAATATTCCATATTTTAATAAAAGGTGACCCACAAAGTCATACAAAACAATTTTCGTTCAATGTTCATAAGTGACGTTGATCGCAGCAAGGTGAACCTATGGTGTTTAACAAAAATGAACAAAATGACTAAGAAAACCAATGGCAAATTACATGATTCACGAATTTCCACCGGAATGCGTATTTGGGGCAACCTTGCACGATACGTGATGAAACCATTTTCCTTATTCGCAACGTGTTATGGCAACGTTAATTTTTGCTGATGCCACTTTCTTCAATATAAACAAAACAAAAAATATATATTAATACGAAAAACTAATCCTTTCACCAAGTATACAAATAAATAACAATTTTTTCTGCATAAAACACGAAAAAACAGCTGTTGACTGTTGTAAATGACATAATTACCGAAAACATGGTTTACTTTCTTATGACATTACATAATTGAATAGCATTAAAAAATGTTATGCGACTCAACGGTATATATTTATTCATCATTTTAAATAATAAATAAATTGTTGATTTGATTAATGAAATAATTGCAAATATGTATCCGGAAATAAACACATCCCATGCAATCATAATGTTATTTTTTTTTTAAATAATCATATCCGCAATAATATTAAAATTATTCGTATGAAAAATTACAATAATATATTCTTAATATAAAGTTCGGATTCATTATTATGCAACTCTTAAAAAAAGGGATTCAGATGGAACAATTTTTATGTCCAAACCAACCATATTTTGTATTTAAATTACTGTAAAATTAATAATATATATGTTATTTAATATACATAATATAATGTACAATACAAAAATTATCAAGCACACAAGAGACGTTGAATCAGTGGCAAATTTAGCACTCTAGAGACCCCAGGCGCAATTCAATTTTGAGGCCCCCCTTAAAATATTGTCACTACATCATATAATGTGCATTTTTACGCTGACTTATTTATTTTATTAAATAATTTATTATATAATTTACATTTATTATTCAATTCGCAATGTTTTGGATAGATATTTAATTTATGTATAAAAAAAAACAGAGAGAAAAACAAAATTAACTTTTAAATTTGTATTGCTTCCTCTCCTTTTTTGTTATATTTATATTAACTTCTCGATAATCGATGGTAAAGATTTTGATGTTAAAAATATCTAATATTTTAAGAAAAAAGCCTTGCATCTTTAACCCTTTCAATGCGGTGGGTCTAAACACGATTCTGCATCTGAGTGCGGCGCC
>JAGXCT010036491.1:0-11117 GCA_022495035.1 Philopotamus ludificatus | reverse complement strand
TCAACCTAGCCCGGGATAGTCGCATCTCTACACCAGTTACTGGTGACAGAGATACCTCTTCGCATTGACTCCAGCTATTAGCTTGGCAGGCAATAGCCGTGTCATCCGCGTATTGGAATTTACGGCAATGCGTAGGGGGGATGTCACTTATGTAGAGATTAAATAGAATTGGTGATAGCACCGATCCCTGCGGGAGACCATTGCTGAGTGACGTTTCCCTGCTAACCTCGTCGCCTATGCGGATCACGAATCGTCTGTTGGTTAGCATGTTAGTTAGGAGTCTAAAGAATTCACTTAAATCTCAAGTTGGATTATATGATATATGATGAGTTTTACCACATCCTTCTCAAGATCCAGGCCTGGCTCTGTCAGATTTAATACAAAATAATGGTGAATCATTTTACTCGTTACCTATTATTTTCATTATTATTATTAGCAAGATAATCCCTCAATCATAACTGGCATTTAACTATTTTCTTATCAGTAGAACAATTATTCCTTGGGAAGAAAAACCCTAAAAATTTAAGAAAAATATAAGATCTAGTCACAATACTTTCGTTCTAGGAATCTAGGATTGCTATTACGCAGCAAAGTTAATATTAAATACCGAGAGAAAACACCTCATACTTACCTGGACATAGTGGAGAGAATAAAATCCGATGTCAAAATGGTAGAAGATACACGTATAATGTCAGCAATGGCCAAGAGAAGGAAACTTCTTTACAAAGAACCGCATACCAAGACGGCTTGGGCAACCACGGTATGGACGTAAAAGGGACCCTTACGTCATTATGATACCCAGATTCCCCTGGCCTCGACTGCCATTCGAGAGTCTATTAAAGGCCCAAACTCTCAGTGAGTAAACCTCTAGTGGCTGGCAAATGGAGTTTATTTATATTCCTTGAAAAATATATTTCGTCATGTTAATTTTCAATTAGGGATATGGTTTGAAACAGGATGTTTATGAAACAAATTTTCCACGTTCATCATTGCGCCATTTTTCAATAATTTTTCACAAACGCGAGGTCACTTGCGATGAGTATTGCATCGCAAAAATATATATATGAGGTTTGAACAAAAGCAATGTATCTCCTATATGGAGGCTGAGGTATCATAGGGCTGTTATATTTTATAAAAAAAAAATTCCAATATTTCCACAACTAAAAATTCGTCAAACACATGAAACCTTTTCGACAACGATTAAAATAAGCATTAAATTTGGCTACCAATGTCACAATACGTCATGTAAAAGTCTACCAAAACAATTGGATAGGTACAGTCCTCGAAACTCAAAGAAATCCGCATATTTTTCTATCAAACATTGTATGTGTATTTATATATTTTTTTTCGTGGTAATGATTGATCAAATAATAAGTGTCTTACAACATATTCGTTTCACAACATCACTTCAATAGAGTTAAGGCCATCTACTAAATGATTCCCTTGAAAGTAAAAATATCAAATTTCCATAAAGCAATATGCAACAATTATTAATAATGATTTCCATTTTTTTTTTTTATTTTTTTCAATTCACGCGCGATATCACTCGATTTTTAATTGAAAATAATTCATTAAAAATCTATCTGTTATTACAAACATATTAAATTGAATATCAAAACACTCACCATTATTATAAAATTCGCAACATTATTGCAAAAAGGCAACCGGTAACATGTTACAAAAACGCACGCAGCGTTATAAAACGACATTGCCCAATCACAAAATCGATTTTTATACGCAGATCAATTGATTTTGAGCTGATTTTTAATTATATCGTGATAGAAAATGGAAAAATCCAATGGATGATACCTTGAAAGCCTCTCGAAGGCTACACGTATTCACAGAGAGTTCGCGAACACGCTCAAACCGGATGAAAGAATGTCAGATACTGACCGTGTATTAAAGCACATTGAGTAAAACATGTCTTGCAGGTATATTCAAGCGATAATTGATACAAATAAAATAAATTTATATATAATTTTCATTTCGTTATATATGATTCATAATGAATCATACACGGAATTTACATCTATTTCAATACAAAATTAATCGTCGATTTATGTACGAGTTTCTTTGCAATGCGATTGGAAAGCCCTGGTAAGGTTACCGCTAGATATTGCGGAATAGAGATGCATCGTATTGAAAATTCTATATTAACCGTAACACGAATATTCTAATAATTTAAAAATATTTTTAAATTTTGCATACAATATGAGTTTTAGAAAAAAAATCCATAGAAACGAGTGAAAAATTCAATGACCGAATTCTCAATACACAATGACGACCATTGTTCACTGAATGCTGCGAGAAAAACTCATTTTTTTTTTATAAATGTTTGATTATTGTACAGTGACACATAAGATTTTTTTATAATTTATTATACAGGAAATTCGCATGTCATTTTCCAATGCAAATGTTGCACAATAAAATGTAGGTTTTACTCTCAATTTTGAAAATGTAACAGTCGGAGGTCACACGACCTAGAAACATCAATGCGACACAAAGAGCAGAAAAAACTTTTCGAAAAATATATATAATTATCTCATGATGAATCCTGAATCTGGTATGTTAAATATTATGCGAATATATTAACGCGGACACATTTTATTGCAATGCAAGTTTCTTAATAGGATGTGTTATTATAATAAGGCCATTGTCGATTGCGATATTTTAATCGGCGTGGATATATAATTTCCATGTTTTTGCCCCTTTATTTTTCATGTCAGACCGTTTTTCGGTGATGCGTTATTTATGATGATAATTGTACTGCGAATTTAAAATTAAAAAAATAAAAAAAATACACTTTCAAGTGGATGCACAGTGTGGCAACATTCATATTTTGATTATAACATCATTTTATATAATTTAATTGTATTATACTGAAAACGTGTGCAAAATTATTCGTTAGTTGATTAATATTCTTATGTTATTTTAATACAAATAATAAAACAAAATGACTTAAATTAAGTTAATAATTTCTACTTTCGGTTGAACAGCTTCTACGTGACTAAATCCTGCCTTAGATCTATCGATATGTATTTAGTCATATCACTCATCTAAATACCATTTTTAATAAATCAGTGAAGCTTCGTGCCTATGCGGACATCGACATTGTGGCCAGATCTTGGACGGCTATCTAGGATGCATGCCAGCGAATAACGAGAGTGGCAATCAGCATGGGATTAAGCATCAACGAGACCAAGACAAAATACACAACTATATGCCAATGATGAATCCTTGAACCCGTAAGAGTACAGCTTCGAGGCCATCCAGGAATTCACATATCTCGGCTCACTTATTATTACAAATAACAATGAAACCATCTTGTAAGTACGAAGAAGAACCATGCTGGAAAACCGGTGCTACTTTGGACATCTGCGGTCAAGATTCCTCTCAAAGAATACTAAAGTCAAGCTATATAAGACCCTCATAAGGCTCGTCCTGACATACGGGTCTGAATGTTGAGCTCTGAGAAAGCAAGATGAGCGACAACTGAATATCCTGGAGAGGAGAGCTCTAAGACGAATATTTGGAGCCGTATTCGACGACAGGGAATGGCGTATCCGAAGCAACGAGGAGCTAGACTGACTATACAAGGATATATCGTTCACAGCTGTCGTCAGAGTGGCCAGACTCCGGTGAGCCGGTCACGTGTCAAGGATGCGGGACAGTCAGCCACCGAAAATCAGATTTAACAAATAGAAAATTTTAATATAAACACATGGATCTTTACATCAGTTCCAACTTGAGTCCAGAGGTAAAAATCATCGTCAGGATTCAGATGGCGAGACTCTCTCTATGGTTCGAAAGTCTTCGTGGTTGCGATACGTGGACGATGTTGGTAGTGAATAAGCAAAAGGTTAAAATGTAGTGCTACCAAAGAATGTATCCCATGAAAATCCCATAAACGGAACGCGTCAAATATTCAGCCGTACTTTAACTTCTGGTCACCGTAAAAATTCACCGCAAAATTTACTACTTTGGACACATCAATCGCGCACCAAAGTCTCGCCTTCTGCAGAACATCATGGAGGAAAATATGGAAGGTAGACGGTGGTTGGGAAGAAAGAAGTGGTTGTGGCTTGGCAACATTTGCAACTGCACCGAATTGAGAGGTCCAGAATTGTTCCAGCTCGCAAAAAAGGAAAAAGATCGTATTAAGACAAATTCTCTACAATTTATAGTATCTTGTCGCTATGGAGGATCTCGTCTATAGAGTTACCTAGTGAAATAAAGGTCATTGCTCTTTGGTTGATAACAAAATATAACAAGTAAACAAGCTATAAATAAAACAAGGTCGTTTAAAATATGCGAATGGAAAAATGTTGCTGAATTATTTGGTTTAATTTACAAAATACTGTATGTAAAATTTTGTATGGGTGCCTAGTTTTCTATAGGGCGAATTTCGATAGCGTAGTCCTTCAGCACTGTAGGAGCGTCCACCATCTCAGCGCTATAGGAGGGTCTGTATTAATTTTATTGAAATTTATTTGTCCATCAGATCAGGGGCGCGCCATCCATATGACCAGATTGTGCGGCGCACACATCTCTTGACCTCGTCTACCATTCGAGAGTCTATTAACGCTCAGCGAGTAAGTGTCTCGTGGCTGGCAAATGGTGATAATGATGGTATGTTACAGCAAATCAAGGATCTTTAAAGTTTAATTTAAACGTAAATGGATTTCAGTAGTGAGACATATTTTTGCAAAAGATAACCTGTGCTATTATTAAAAAAACGCATTTTCTCCTTCAACTGCAAGCTTCTATCAAACGGACGACGGCCTTATTGTTCCAAAATTGACACCTTTGTAATACAACTCTACAGTAAGTAGTGTAGAGACGCGACTATGCTTTGCTGGATTGACCCGGCTTCCTAGCCATTCAAAGTCAAATGCTCGGATAGTAGATTGAGCCATTTCCTACCACATTACTACTCCCTACAAACTCAGCCCGTCCTTCAGGTCTCAGAGCATAGTGACAACATGTAAATTTATTCGGATTGAAACAATGTCACACCCAGCAGCTGTTTTAGACCATCGCTAAGGTATGCAATGGTCCAAAGGGGGGCTAGTGGATTCAATCCGCTCCACGAGTACGTAGCCAATTAATCCCGTTCTCGGTGTGCTTCGAAAGGATGAAGGCAACATCTACAACGACGGGCACGTGACTAATGGCAAAGTAAAAGTCATACAATAATAGAATTCTCGTCAAACACTTGATTTTCCTTGTCCATTCAATGACCCTAAAGCACCTCTCTTTAGCGCTACATATCGAAGACAAATGATCATTCTTTGTGTGCTTCTACAATAGTTCAAGTTTCTTCGGAAAACCTTGTAACGTTCAAGATTGTGCCACTTATGCTTGATGAATTTTAGTTTTACTTATCTGCCACAAATATACCACCTCATAAGCCTTCTAGGCCAATTCTTATTATCCACTCTAAATAATTTAAACAATATAACGTTAAAATAAATAGAATATATATTTGTAATTTATTCAATTGTCAAGCAATGAACTAATTAAAAATCATCATCAACGCATGAGATTTATAGTTTATAACGAAACCTTTGCTCTCATTTATTATAATATATATTGATCAAACACATGTTTATGTTATATTTTAAATACTATGACAGTGCAAAGTTCCAAAGTATTAACATGCAAGTAATTACTTCCAAGGTGGTATATTCATATATTTATTGTAATCACCTTGACACACGGTCACCATCACTCCTGTAACAAATTGCTTTTCATCTGCACATTCTTAGTGATGCAAATCGAAAAAACCAACACGTTATTTCCAAAATTGATACAACATTTAGTCATGCCGATGATGACTGACATAATTATAGTTAATGTGTTGTTATAGACACTGGTTTTCTACCACAATTATCTATAATTATATACATTATCAGGATATCGCAAATACTTATGATACAGAAAGTAATATAATATTTTTTGAAAATCAGATCAGATTATATATTGTTTGCATTCATTTTGTTAAAAATAAATAATACATCGTGCTGGATGATGTAATGCTATCAAATATGACATGCAAATATTTTTTTGTGGTATTAATAAATATATTGAATATGTTAACTGATTATTTAGATAACATACTGGTTTCAAATAAAAATCAAGTTATTAATTATTTAATATGATTTTATTTCATGTAATATGTTTTGATTTAAATTATATTTATTATGCGATTTCTATGATGATCATGATCAAATTATCTTGAAAATGGTTTGATTCGAGGATAATTATATTAATAATATTTTATTTATATACCAATAGATGGTGCATATTTAATGTATTTTATATATAATTATAAACAGTAATTTATTGAATAATAAATGTGTGTACACGAAATTATCTAATTTCATTGCGTAATGATGACAAACGGTGACCTTGTGAGGATACTTTCTACTTTTAACATGTTTCGTGACACATTTCTAAGTTTTACTTAAATTGTATACATTCATATAAACCTTCTAGAAGAGTTGCTGTATATATTTATATGCAAATATTGGATATTCTTACAAGCGAAGTATTTAAATTGCCAATTCGTTTGATGTGACGCAAAAATCAAGGTGTCATTCAGAAAAACGGATTCGCATTAAGGTAAAAAAAAATGGCACAAATATTAAATTTGAACAGGTTTTTATTAACGTCGATAATTATTTTTAATTATGCAGTAATGGGTTATTAAATAAAATCATTAAATCAATTGCAAAAACTAAGTCTTGATACAATTTCCGTCGATCATATTGCAATTTTGTATCTAATTTGTATAATAAACAATGAAGACAATGAATTGCGGTTACGCATTCGCAATTTTTCATGTAAAAGCATATCGACCTTCATCATCGTTCATCGTCGACTATTCTTTCGCAATGTTGTTGAAATATATAAAGGGAATTGCAATGATGTGTGCAAAAAAAATGTATGACAAATCAATATTATTAATACCTGAACGTTGAACATTAAAATATTACAAATCTTATTAAAAAATATTGTTAAAAAATCTATTACTTATTCTACGTCCTTGATTATTATTTGAAACCGGTCGCTCTACAGAATAAATTTAAGAAAAAAAAAGTAATATTTGTCTGCAATGGTATTAACCATACATCAATGTCAATTATATTAGTTAATATATTCAAAATATTTATTAATAAGATTATAAGACAAACAAAAAAGTTCACCTGTTCTTGAAAGGTTCGTTTACAATGTTTTAGGATATCCGTAAACAATTCTATTTTCAAAAATATGGGTGTACTAAAATAAAATTTATTAAGAAGGTCAGAATACCGACCTTAAAGTTTACGTTGTTTTTCACATCCTAAAATTAACATAGCGATTAACATCCTATGTATAAGGTTTGATTAAAAAATAATCGGACATTTTTAATTTCACCTGCGATATAAGACACGATTACTTATGGTTTCCCTGACGTATCTTGACATTGATAATCATATTAAATGTTTAACCGATCCGAAATCAACCACGTCGACTGAAAGGGGTCTATTTATGGTGGAAAATAGATTTTTTATTTGTTACAAAGAAATTGTGAATTTTAATTTTCGGCTAAAATCAACATTGTTATGATACCTCAGCATCCATATTCGCCAGATATACCCCCTGACATTTCGTCTTATCTGATTGGGACAACTTTTAAGGAGATTTTTTGAACTCCATGTATTTTATTGTAAACCGCATAAATTTAAATAAACCTAAGCAAAATTGTACGTTTAATTAGCAAAATAGTAAAAATCTGCTTGTGTATTTAATAATATATTGTATAAGACGCAAATATTTTATGTATATGCGTCTTATTGGCATTTCATTGTTTATCTTTAGTGTTACAATGGCGTCTATGCCATTGTGTGCCATTTCGTCGCTCAAAAGTATGAACTGTTTTTTTATTATTATATTTGTAATATATAAATACAATACACTACCGGTTATCCGGTCTGGTGCTGGGGAAGATTATCTGAACTTATAATTTTTATTTCGTTTAAAAATACAATTATATAAACATTTCTAAAGCTTCTTAGTCATGTTAAAAAATCTTAACACATTACAGTCCGGGCACGCGTTTTCGCGGGATAGTGAACTCCGGGTTTCATTCCGTTCACGCGTTTACGCGTGATAAATACAAGGTAAATATACTATTAAAAAAAATCATCTAGCAGTCAAAAGATAAAATAATCTCACGCACGGATAGGTGACTCATATATTGAAAACATTCGCGCGAAATTAGCGGACTGTAATGTGAATGATTAAAATCTATTAACAAAATCAATGTTTTTGGTTTGCTTATAAAAAACTATTAACGAATTTCTAAAGTCAGTTGCTATTATATTAGATGTTGCTATTATATGAGATGCATCTAAACATGGACGACCTTCCAAATTAGACGATGACAAATTGGAATCCCTGGCCGAGTCGGATCCTCGAGATTCAAATCTCCAATGTCCTTCGTACAGTCACATTTGTAGCGCTACGGTAAAACAAATGGAATAATAATTCCGAGGATAACAAAGAACTGCGTAGAAACACATGGAATTCGTTGTTGTCGAGACAGAAAAATCGACACTTTTTACATCAAATTGTAACTGGAGATGAGAAATGGATCGACTACGATAACATAAGTCGAAAAGGGTAACAGCTTTCTCCGAATCAAACTCTCGTTCCGACCCCAAAGCCTGAATTAATACTCAAATGTTATTTTATGCATTTGGTGGTATGATTAAGGAATAATTCATAACAAATTATTATAACCGGATAAAAGGATTTCTGCAGATGTTTACTTTTAACAATTAGAAAGATTAAAAGTGAAAATAAAAATCAAGCATCTAATTTTGTTTATCAGAAAAGGAATAATTCTTCACCATGCATCCCATCATAAATCAAGAATGACCCAAGTAAAAATTCAGGAGTTAAACTGGAGGGTTCTGTCGCACCCTCCAGATTATCCAAACCTTGCCCATTCCGATTACTTTCTCTTCAGGTCCATGGAGCACACTTTAAGAGAAAAACGTTTTCGAAATATAACTAAGTCAAAAACCACTTGAACGAGTATTTCAATTCAAAACCGGAAAATTTTTCAAAAAAGGAATTTTTCCGGATCTGGTCGATGGAAAATTTTATGAAACACAAAAAAAATTAATAATAAGGGTATGTTGAATTAAATCCACGGTAGTTGTAAAAAAAAGGGATTTATGATTTAATAAATAGATTACAGAAAGTCAGAGTAAATAATGGAAATAACTTTGTATGAATACATTTTAATAAACAGTTTGAGATTCAATTTCATTAATAAAATACGACATTAATTCTGGGTATCTCTAATATTTGAGTCCCCATTGACCGATGTACTCCAATAAAGTAATCAGTGATGTGTTGTGACTAATACGATCGATAATGTTTACTTCTTCATTTGCATCTTCTTTTCCTTACTCTCTTGATTGAGATTGGAAATAATATATCCTTAAGAATCATCCTTTACGATCGATTAAGTGTTACTGACTTTATATTGAAACAAGATTGAGTTGCTCCATTCAGTACAGTCAGTCCTCGACTTTAACTTATATTAGTAAATAAGTATACACAATATACTTTATAACAAGTATTATCTGTGCTACTTATATCCGTTGGTGACTCCTGCGATTGTATTAGCAATGGCAAATTTGTTTTTTTTTAAAACATGTTCAAGTTACTTTGGTCTGTTTTTTTTTTTTTTTTAAAAAAAAAGGAAAATAACAACTAGTGCTTATTGAACGAGGTGGTGTACATTCAAGTAGATATTCTCATTATTTTTTTAATTCCAATACTGATCAGGGCAAAAATTTGAGCCATGTCATTAGTACATTTTTTTTTGTTCGTCGAGTTGATCCAGTTTTTTCAACTCCTTTAATTTTATCTGTAACTCTTTTATCTTGATTTGTAAGTTTAACATAATTTTCTAAAATTGAATTGCATCTTCATTGTCAACTTCCAGATTATCTATCTACTATCTCTTCTACTTTTCCATCTCTTTTGAATTTGTTATATTTTAACGTTTGATCAACTTTCTGAAACCCTATCATATAGGGCCTATATGATAGATGTTTTAATTAAAGTTAGACTATTATAGTTAAAAAAAAGGCAATTGAATGTACAATATCAACTTATTTGTACCATCTTTCGACACATCCTGAGATTATTTGACCAGAATCTAGAAAAAACGGGGAAAACAAGCGCGAATGTTGGTAAGTCGAGAACTAACTGTATTTTTTTTTTTACAATTTAATTAAGTAGTCATCTTCGATACAAAGAGTTTTAATGAGACATTGTGTTAATCCAGTTTCATTATAGAAATAACTCTTCAATTCGTGGGTTGAATCGAAGGAATGATATTATGAGGTAAAAATTCGCAACCATAAACCGTCGAACAGTAAGGTGTATCATAAATTATAATGCCAAATATCTGTAACTACTTTTCCATTTGAGCTAGAATTATGAAATTTGGAATGAACATAGAGGAATATATATTCTTTCATATCAAATAATAAAACTTAAAAATATATTGCTAGATAATATTTTAAAAATATTTAAAAATAACAATTATTTTATAAAAAAATTACAATGATGTCATGTTATTCTGTACAATTGTGTATATAAAATTACTAGCGTTATGTATTAACTAAAAAACATTATTTTTTATAAATTACACAATTTATATCTAGAAAAAATACAATATATAATAATATTTTTATTTGTAACGGCCATAAAAAAGTCTTGTTATTTTTATTCACTTTTTGTGTAATTGTATTTTAAATCACGCTGGGTACAAAATGAGCAAGCGATATATTTGCATAGCTTCAAATTCAATTGGGTGTATCTTTGCAACTTTTAGTTGCATATTAATGTTTTATATACCGCAAAAAAACGAATTCCATATATTTTCAATAATATATAAATAATTAGCAATTAAGTTTATGTATTAACCCTTTCTGTGCGGGGCGCATGTCATACATGCGCATACAAATCGTGTCCAGGGTGCGGCCGCATGTCTTACATGCGCGAGATTCTTTAAAACTTTAACTTGTCGTTACATGTAAACTAGACCG
>JAGXCT010036490.1:49690-60621 GCA_022495035.1 Philopotamus ludificatus | reverse complement strand
CCATAAGTCTCGTAAATAAATCCAAATTTTAATAATTAAGTAAATCTCTATAGCGATTAAAAGGTTAAATAAATTAAAAATAATATAGTGATGGTATATTCATTGTACATAATTAACAAGTTAACGACCGAGGACTCATATATGATGATTCTCATAAAAAAAAACTATGTATGTCGTTCTAAATTTTCTGTTGTAGGTAGCAGATTATTATTCGTAAAAAAATCTTTTTATTATAGATCTGACAAAGAAAGACTTTTTCATGAAACTGATAATTGTATAATAAATTTTGAATTCTTTAAAGTTATAGTTTTAATTATATATTGCAGATCTATATAACTTACATATTATTATTTACATCCAGGTGCAATATTTAAAACAAAACATTAGGAAGCTACTAAAGTAAATTCAAACAAATTATCTATTATGGGTTATTGCTATTTTACTAAAGGAGTCTGTGCATTTTTTTACGAAATTGAATACAAAGTTCAATAGAAATCTTTCCGTCGTTAACTTGCCAACACTCATAATTTATAAGATTAATTTTGACAAAAGTATAACATTTTTAAATATACATAGAAAAAATTTCAGTTAATTCCAATTTATAATAATACATTTATAAATGTGTTCGTAAATATATCCTCCACCGTACAATTTTATATTCATGACAAATTAGCGAGTTAGACCATAACCATGTTAAAGGATTTCATAGGGCAAATTTTCATTCATTTACCGAGAAAACCTTCATATAACCAACAGCTGTACAATATGAAAAATACGCATTAATTTAGAATTAATTTTGTTTATACCTTATACATTTTTTATAATTTTGGATATTATTAAATCCACAAAATATAAATAATAATCAAATAAAAAAAAATGTAATTGCCGAATTCGCGAAAAATAAATCTATTGATTTATTATATTACACAGAATTAATGGGGCATTTTTGAAACACGATTTTAAAAACAGTCATCTTCGGTTCGTCTTCCTGGAAAAGGCGGATGCTAACTAACATTTTTTTATAACGAAACACCTTGGCCTCGTATAGCTCAGTAATAACAGAAAAGATGGAAAGGGCTCTTATGATATGGATAGAAGTCTGCAATGAAAAAAACATACCTATAGACAGAAACATTATTTAAAAGAGAGCCCTAAAAATTTATGATAATTTAAAAAGAACTGAACAATCGTCATCTGAAGATCAATGGTTCAATCACAATGGTTTGAGAATTTTAAGAAGAGATTCTTACTACATAATATAAAAATTCAAGGAAAAATACGTCGACTGACAGAGAATCTTCCAAAAAATTTACTTCAGAATTCACCGAAATTATAAACACTCACAACCAATCTCGAAAAAGAGTCGAATATATAGAATGGTTAGTGATAGCGATGATGAATGAATGATTTATTATATGTATCTTATTTAAGTTTCAATGTAAATGCATATTTTGGTGATTGTTTAATAAAAAAATATTTTTTGAAATGCAGACTATTTTTGTGTGTACTTCATACCTCGTATAACACGGATTCGTATTACACAACGTTTTTGTGGAACCATATGATTGTTATACCAGGTCAAGGTGTATATTCGAATATTCTTTTAAGACAAAAATACCTCTTTTCTCAAGTCTACCAATAATGAGAGAAGTGTGCTCGTCGGAACAATATTAGCATCAAAGCCAATGATTACTATCGCCAAATTATCTAAAAAGATTGGCGTATCCTGGTCTACTACTCAAAGATGTTTAAAAAAATATAGGAGAATGCAATGACAAAATGTTTGGGATGATTTGTCCGACCGCAACAAAACCGAACGTCTCAACATATGTAGATTATTACAGGAGATTAGAAATGGATTCTCTACTTGTACGTTACCAAGAAAAAACAGTGGTTAATCTCTGGACAAAAAGCAATTCCAGCCCTGAAAGCCGAACTGGATCTAAAAATAAATCTGTTATCTGTATCATAGGATACGAAAAGTGAAATATGGTCAAACGGTCCCGGCAGAGTTGTACTATGATCAACTAAATTGAGTCCACATTATGTCAGAAGAGTGAGGTTATGTGAGTTAACACGACAAAAAATTATCACGTTATTGCATCCACCATATTCGCCAGATCTAACACCTTCGGATTACCATCCGTTTCAGTCGATGGAACATTTTTTGAACGACAAAAAAGATTTAAACGAGATTTATAATATTTTGATTCAAAACCACGGGAATTTTATAACATTTGAAAATTTGATATTGAGTTTCATTGATAAATACTACATTAATTCTGTGTCCCTAATAATATAAAAAGTTATAAAAAGGTTTAACAATAAAGTAACATTCGAAATGATAAAAAGGCACTTTATAAAAGCTAAGAATAATGTAAATGCATACACATATATATAAACATCATGCGTACAGAAGTGATATTCTCATTTTATTACATTAATGAATGCGAAATTGTTTCATAACATAAGATATAAGAAACACGTTCTATAATAAAATTACAGTTAATACATTTGGATAGCCATAGCCACATATATAAAATACTATAATGTTAATTTTACATATAATAGATATTTATTAGATAAATATATAATATTCATATCATAAATATAAAGGGTAACACACCATTCCCGAGGTATCATATTCAAATGTGGGATATATTTCATTCCAGGAATAGGATATAATATATTATACAACCGATGGTAAGTTATAAACATAGCCACCAACCACCGGTTATTTTATTGAGGTTATAGTTTCATTCAGATTACCTTTTTCAGTAGAGTGTTCAAAAAAAATCTATAATCCCGTGATCAATAACATTTAAATAAAAAGTGTATCGCAGCAATGCGCTGTAAATCATATTTAATTAATACAATAAATAAAATATGAAATTAAAATCATTACTCTTGGTATTTTTTTTACGATAAATATCCTACACCTTACATTTTTTTTTAAATCATCCGTCATTATATAAATCCAATCCCATTGAAATTATTAAACATGATACCAATATATATTGTAAACATATATAGAGAAACCGTTATATGTCAATATAATGAAATCTCAATATGCATAATTACAAAATTTTGAAAAACATTAAAAAATACCACTATTACCACTAAATACAATGATCTATGAAAAATGTATCCATAGATGATCATAAAACATTTATATTTTCTATATAATATCATAATTAAGTGAAAATATTAGTGAATAGTTAGCACGCTCACCGAGAAGGTATTGATGCAATCATTTTGTATACCTACATCTTTCTGGTTCAATACTACCGTAGAATGAACACTCCTTTTGGAAAAATTTTGGGTTCCCTGAAACATGAGAATTAAAAATTAATATAAAACAGGAAAAATAATAATTTGGCAACTTTAATATCTAAATCTAGCAATAAATACAAATTTTAGAGTCACAGAATTAAGCATCAATCTAAATAATATATATTCAGATGAAATTTTGAAGGTTTTTTTTATAAATCTATCATATTTAAGATATGGCAGCTAATATTTTACATTTTAAATATTGCATTTAATCGTAATAAAAACATTGCAAAATAACCTGTAATAGGGCTGAACGAAATGCTCGTCCTGCCAGAGCCATGACGGAGCCGTGAGGAGCTCGTTGACGTAACAGCAGTATTGCCAGATTGCAAATTGAGATTGCAGACAGTTTTTCCCTTTTAACTTAAATAAAAAATATTATACGCCTTTCTTTTCTAAAACATATATCATATAATAATCACATTTCATCATATAATATAATAATGCAAAGTTGTTTTTTAATTAACGTTTTATTTTAATCTTTGTGTCTTATTTTTTAATAAAAGGAATAAATGATTTCTTATTTGTGTTATAGCTAAATGTAAATACATCCGTGTACTATTAAAATAGGCACCTTCTGATCATATAAATTTAGAATCAACTACTGTATTTATAACACCATAAACAAAGTGAATTTGGAGTCAGATTAATTCAGCTGTTGGTTAACTCCTACAAGTCTGATTTTTTGGTCGTGTCTAGTTCATTTAGGTTAGACAGCTAGCATCAGCAGATATCGCTAGCATCACATTTCGAAGGCGTCATTTTTTCCTTCGTGGTTCAAGTAAAAATTAAGAATATTACTTTTTTATGTGCCCTAATTATCAAAAGCTTTGACATTGCACACATTTTATATTGCCATAATAGCGAAAGTTATAACCAATTCAATTCTAAACGTTTTTTTAGAGAGATCATCTGTTTCATACAGAATTCACTGAAAGATTACCTGTCCGAGTATTATTCACATTCGTATACACCTATCCCTCGATTTACGCGGTTTCACTTTTACGCGGTAAAAATCATACATATTTTGTGGCACCTGTCACACAAACGCGTATGTTGCATCAGATTATCCCACTTCTGGTAACCAGACGTCTGTAACAAGATGTATTTTTTTAAATTTTATTCAAAAATTGAGTAGAGTATGGTAAATTTCGAAGCATGGTATGCAAAACCCAACATCGCATTTATAGCAATAATACCTCGTTTATTTTCTTATTCTTTTACCGTTTATTTTTCGATTGCAACAAATCATGCATTGTCTGCATAGATTTGGATTTATTTATGATGGGGGAATTAACACTCAAGCACCTGCTGTTTTCAGGCGAAACTTACACCTAAACCCGCATCTTTTTATCGATCTTGCGATTTAGAAGTATTATACGTATAGTATACTTATATTAGATTATTAGAATATTTAGATAAGAAATACAATTTTCGAGCAGTGAAAATGATGATCTATTGTATTTTAGACGATAAAAAACAAATAGATATCTTTATGTAGTATGTAGGTAATTTTAGCTTTGTAATAAAGGATGTGACGGGTTGTGCCACATAAATATTCCAAAAATGTTATTTTGTTGAATGGATAATCAAAAACTTAAATTCGTTTCAGTCGATGTGTAAGTACTGGAAAGTTTTCCATCCAAATAATCTATTATTTCAAGGACAGTTTTCAACCATAAATAAATACATATGTCATATATTTTACAAAGGGCATGCAGAGCAATGAATGAAACTGTGTCCAGTCGTAAAACTTCAAAAGAAAGCCTTTTGTACCCGCGTTAGTGCGGGAGAGGGTGTTTACCGTTTACGAAAATTTCCGCACTAACGCGGGACCGGGTCCTTGAGTGTTAAGATAAATCGATAAGATCCAGGCAAAATTGTTTCTGGAACCTATTTTCCGTTTTTGAAACTCGAAGTCTCGATTTACGCGTTTTCTCCTGGAACGTATCTACCGCGTAAATCGAGGGATAGGTGTATTTCGTGATGCTTTTGTGATGCTTTCCTCGCTTTTTATGAATATGATCACGTACATGATTCCTTTTTTGGAAGACAATTGATACGGACACTCATTCTCCTGTCGGTCGATTACACTTTGAATTCCCCAGAAAATCACCCATCCGAATCATTACTGCGCTATAAAACAGTTAACAAGACAATTATAATGAAAATATTGCCGTGAGTATCCATTAAATATTTGTAGTATAAACGTTTTAAATTAGATATTTATAATATTCAATGGTAAAACATTGTTAGAAACAAGAATCGGTCGCACGAATTTATATATTATATATTCACCCAACTGGTGTTTTTTTATATTATCTTTTTATTAATAATTACTTGATGAAAAATTGAACAATTTATTTCACGACTTTTATTTATTGTGCTATGTGACGGTATTATTGGTTTCGATTGTTAAACATGTATAAAAGTGAGGCGGATAACAAAGAGTTTCTGCCAGATGTCGCATCACTAGGCAAGGTTGGTAGCGCCGAGTGGCTGGCTCCACTGGCGAGCAGGCGAGGGCGGGCCGCGTAGCTGCGCGGTGTGGCGGCTGCTGGTGCGGAGCGGCAGGACGCTGGCGGGCGCAGCGCCATCGGCCGCCATGGCATTCCGCTTGGGGATCCGCAAGGACACCATCATCGCCAACAAGTACCGCATCGTGCGCAAGGTCGGCAGCGGCTCCTTCGGCGACATCTACCTCGGCCTCAACATCACCAACGGAGAGGTGACTGCGCCCCGCCCCCGCACTTTCCCCATCCCCCCCGGCGGTCTCCTTCCTCCCTGACGAACACCTGATCTGTTAGAATGTAGGCCATGCCCTGTGCCATCAAATGTGCTTTGAAACCATGTTGCAATACTGACTTTCTTCACCTAAACCTTAACCTGTCGCAAATTGAGATTTTGTTATTTGATGGTGACTAACACTGCAACTGATTTCCAATATCAATCCGTATCAATATTAAAATGTCTCGTAGTACTGAATAATTTGTGGTGAAATTTTTTTGCACTACGATACGATGATGTGTCCGGTCTTACCTTTTCGATTGTGAATACAATCCCTATCTTTTTGACGTTTCAGGTTAAATATTGCATTATTATCCATGTCGCACAATGTGAGACGTTCACGCTCAGGTTTATACTATTCAATTTTCATCTAACCGATTATCCTTAACAAACCAGATCGCTGTCTAATAAAATTTCCAGAAATGTACATATTATTACGATCCTGATATATTAATCATTTTATCGTTTATTAATCATATTTAGCGTAAATTTTTATACAATCCGAGTAAATGCTAATACATGTTTATACAAAGTCTTCAATTCCGCATTTTGTCATATCCAAATGATTGTGACTGTTTTATTAGTTAATGTTTTCTTTGTCCCAGATTTCTATATGTGAGTTTGAATTAAACGAGTTCCGTTGCAATGATATGGAGTATATGGGACTAGGTCGTCGTGGCTTTCTGTATTTTTTCAGAATAACTTCCTGTCGTCTCCATTGCATCCGTCGAAAACGTACTGTGGAACTAAATCCCAGAAGTGAATTCTATTTTGGGCTAATGAATCATAGTACATCTAAAATCGAATACGACGTTATCATATCATAGAGTATAAAATACAATGGGTTTAATTTAAATATAATGAGTATTTTTTACTTTGTTCAAAATATAAGAATGAAACCAATATATTTCCTTAAATATCTATGGTCATTTTCGAGGATTTTCTGTTAGTTGTTTATTTATTTTCCATAAAAAAATAATGCGTGATTGGCAGATTAACCCATGTCGCCAATCACGCATTTAATAAATTGTCCTTCTTTACACCACAGATAAATCTGTGATTTATATGCCAGTTCAAACCTCCTTTTCCAATATGACTCACGTCTTTCATAATTTATTTATAAAATAATTAGTATTTACAATCTAAAAAAGTAATAATTCAAACTTCAGTGTACAATTATATGTTAACAGTTGATGTATTGAAAGAATTACGGTTGTTTTATGATTATTTTTATTTAAAATTGTATCGTTTGTTTTGTTGTTTAAGAATTGTCTTTATTAATATAACGTCATCATCTATCGTTGTTGACATATCTTGTTCTTATCGCAAATATAGTATCATTAATACGGCTAATCAACTAAAAACTTAAATATTAATACGCAGAATTCTAGCCGCACTGATATGTGAGTTTTATAAACAATACCTAGGAGTCTGCTTGCACATTTATGTCCATTTCACGGAATGTCACTTTACTACCCATTTTTTGTTTCAGTTCATTTAAAATATATATTTTTATATAGGTTCGGTTCCAGCATTCATTCCAGAAAAATAACATTTTCGATTCAGTTCCAAGTGATTATTTTTTAAAATTAAAAAAAATATATTAGAAGGACCTAAATGTTTAATGAAAACTCATATTTCTAATCATTTATTAAACTTAAATTATACAAAATAATTACCATTATTTTCTATGATCTTTTGCCACCTATTAGGTAAATCGAAAATGTCTTCAGGTTTAAAACTCTAAACTCTGCAGGTTTAGAATCGAAAAAGTCTAAAATTCAAAAAAAAGTCTAAAATTAAAAAAAAATCTTGTAAGTAATGCTCCAATGTGCAAAAAAGGTGATAATCGGATGGAGCCAGGTCTGGAGAATATGCTGGATGCAATAAAGCTGTCAAACCTAATGCATCCATTTTTTGTCGAGTCAAATCGGCTACATGTGGTCGCACATTGTCATGCAAGAGGATAAAGTTTTCGTTTCTATTCACTAAAGCTTTTTTCATTCAACTTAACAACGTTCTTTCACTCTTCTTTCTCCTTCAGTAACTCACAGATAACCGCACCTCATGTGTTTGTTTCTCTCCGTCAACGCATGGGAGTCCAAACGCCTTCTTTTTGAATCTTTCCCATTTTTTTCAGGTATCTTTGAGTTGATGACCATGAAGGCTTGGCTCGATAATTCTTCGATACAGAGTCGGATTTTTTTCAACCTCTTCTATCAGGGCTGCTTCATCCACTTCACGGGGACGTCCACTTTTAGGCTCATTTTTCTAATCGATACTGCCTGATTTAAATTTTTGAACCATCTTTGACATTTCCTGATGTTTAATGCGTCTCCATAAACATCACAAATTTTTTTTGTTGCCTTGTTGTTTTTGGCGGAAAACTGAAACAGCATACAGCTGCGTAAATGTTTTTCCAAAGGACACGCCTCGGTCATTATTAAAGGGACACGAAAGATTAGAGACTTCTTACGACACACAAAATATTCAAACACGTCATTCTTAGTCAAAGGACTGAAGAAAATTAATCTGAACCTATGCTTTCCGAAAATGCGACATTACATTTGGGTCCATCTAATATTTGTACTAAAAATTTATTTTCTACTACACTTAAAAAAAAGCTTTTCGCCACTGTTGCCACGTTCGTGATGTTTTTTCTTGCTAGCATCCGGTACGATGTGCCAAGTGTGAGTAAAACGTATGAGTGACACATGCTGCGAGAGCTTAGTCTGCGGATAGACATCGCCGAGTGCGCGTTGTTATTTGCGCCTCATATTGATTAGTCGAAAAATTTTAAATATCGACCAAATTATGAAGCATATCATGAATAACTATTTTTATTTATAAAATAATCCATTTTAAAAAAAATTGTCAAGACATTGATAAAAAATTCGTCAATATCTTGATTTGTAATGCTTGGGGTCTCTGAGAGACCCCCTTCGGACGACGCTGTTGTTTTCGAGCCATCGTGGCGGATAGGTCACTCAAATAATATCTATCGCTTCCCATAACATTCTTCCATCTTTCTAACTTATTAATACTATTGGAGTCAAACTCACTTGTCTTTGAAGCTAAGAAAGAATTATAGAAAGTTTTTACCTGTTCTATTGCATCAATTTTTCTACAATGTTCTGAATAAATGATAATCAGAGCAAGGTCTTGAGAATACGGTGGGTGCTTAATAACATGCCAATTCAATTCACTGTGCTTATGTTGGATCATAATCGCCACATGTGGTCGAGCGTTGTCATGATGAAACGCTACCCCTCATCCGTTTAGCAATTTTCGTATATATTTTTCAAGGGCGATGTTTAATTTTGTTAATTATTGACAAGATCTTTTTTCTGTAAATGTTTGATTATGTTCTAAGAGTTAAAAATGCACAACACCCTTGCTTTTTTTGATGGATTTTGGCCTTCGAATTTATTAATGGGGATTGTCCAGGTATTCCACAATATCTTTTCTGTGTTATATTATTGTCCACTACTCATTTATCATCGCCCATCACCAATTGGTGCAAAAAAGGATTTTGCTTTTGTCTCGCACTCAACGCAACTCGATCCAATTAACAGGCAACTGATAATTAATGAGCAATCCTAACGTCATACTGCGAAACTATTACGATGCAAGTGTATCAATACGGTTGATTGGATAACTCCCATATTCACTGCAATTTTCCTGGTGTTTGAAGTGGATCTGTGTTATTTATGACTTTCAACCTTTCATCGTCAGACTTCGAAGGCCGCCCGATCCGAAATTTTGAAAACTACCTTTGTGTCTGTCAAACTTTGAGGGTATCTTTTACATATCACATATATTTTTGGCTGCCACAGTTCACAATGATATACAGTAATCAATGACATAAATGCATTTTATCGACCGACATTTTGAAAAAATATACGGGCTTTCTACTGTACACTGGCTAGCCCAAAACAGAATAGAAAGTGGAGTAGAAGCATCGTTTATATAAACATACAATTTTAAAACAGATGTTATTTATCAGTTCCAATTTTTTCCGGAGATTCGGTACATTTTATTATAAAGAATGATGAATTCGTATGGATTTTACTTTGCTATTCTCCGTGTGCTCATCGTTGTTGAAGTTACCTTTGACTTTCGAACCGCATTAGTTGGCTATGTAATCCTGGTGCAGGTTGGTCCACTAGCCTTACGGAGGGGCAAACCATCGGGCTAGCAGACCAACGTTGCACCCTTTAGAGATAGTCAAACATGGATTAAGGGAAAGTATAACGAATCAGCGGTAATCGAGGAGGCCTCAACGAGCTTCACTATTGAAATTATATGTTTTTAATCTTTTCAAGAAATTTAACGACCTGATATGTAACTTTTAATTAGTTATACTAGTATGCTGACAATATCAGTTGTTTTGATTTGGTGATTCCGCTCGAAACTAATTGATGTATTCATTTGGAATATTAATAATTATGCATCGTTATTCAGGTCAATTTTCTGTATGCCATTTCCTTGTGATAATGAGCGAGCTTAACGAATTATATAATTCACAATAACAATTTATATATCGATAAATTTGTTTGCACCGAGTTTGTTTCAAAACTTTTTAAAAGGAATAACTTCAAAGTTCGTAATAAAGTTTTCAGATTTTTTCATGTACGTTGCGAGATCAACGTTTTGCAAAAACTCATTTGTAAAATATTTATATTTAAATGACAACAAAATCATTAATTCATTTGTCATATCATTATCACTATTTATCTCACAATCTTGCCAATGATAAATAAATGCGTTATAAACTAGTAGATTGTTATAGTAGCTCAATTAAAAAATAT
>JAGXCT010036490.1:32117-49657 GCA_022495035.1 Philopotamus ludificatus | reverse complement strand
TCATGCTACTATAATAAATATTATTTCCCCCGATGATTTTTATCAATGAGTGTTCCGATTCCGTTTGATCTATATAATTATTATAATATTCTTAGTCAGCACTCTCTTGACTGTATTGACTCACCGGATGAGCACAACGAGCATCTCTAAGCTATCTTTTCTTTTATCTAGATCTCTAAAGTAACAAAGAATCCTTTTGAGACATGTTGTTGTGGGTGTTTTCTTTCAAATTACCGATTTCCTTCAGGATAAAAACGTTTGTGGGTTTACCAGTCCATTGTTTTAGGTTGGACCGTATTAAATTGCCGATTTTTTTCTAAAAATAAAATTTAATGCTATCATTTTATTAAATATCAACCTTATTAATTGAATATCAACAATTTGACAATGTATATTCAGTCAGTTTTCCAATTACGACAAAGTGCTGTTCCGTCACCTTCGATGCAACTCTAAACGGTCGTGCAAGTCAAATTTTATACAAAAAATCATTATAATCAATAAACATAAAAATGTTTTGTAGTATCTTAATTGTTTTTTTATTTCTGATTGACAATTTTTTGTGGTAGCTTTCACATTTTTTAAAGTTTTCAAACCATTCGGAGTTATCGCTCGATTTTCCTTCAAATCCTCAAAAAAATTACATAATTTATTTTGGATGGTCATGAAATTGAGTAGAATATTTTCTAATAAATCCAATCCTCCATGCAAATAGTCTAACTTACACAAGGGCACCTGAATGGTGACTAACTTATAAATAGTAATATAGATTGTAATCAAAGATAACGCAATCAACTGCATCATCTTATTTGTACCACATTTTGAGGCAATCATGAAATACTTTTCGATATCGCTCAAATATTTTAATATTTTTTAATAAAGAAATTAATCTAAATTTTTGAGAAAACGGTAATGTGTCTTAGTTAAGGTCAAGGGATTTTGCAGGATGATGTCCTCCGGCTAGACGGCTATTTTATTTGTTCTCATCAACTTCCTTGGTCCACTACGACTGGTCATTTTTTCTCGGGCAGTTTTTATGAAGTTGTCTAAGTCGAAGTTGAAGTGTATGATGAGGTCTATTTGAAACCCCATGTTTTAGATTGTTGTCGAATAACTCTTTTAATATAAATCCTACATGTCACAAACTTTTTGTATTTGTAGTAATATGTACAATTATTATAAATAATCATTAAACTTTATTTATTCATAATTGCCGAAAAACAACAATATTCGCTTCTGTTACCACGGATGCAATGTTTTTTCTCGCTCACATCCGGTACGATGTGCCAAGTGCGAGTGAAACATCCGAGTATTTGAATAGTAATTTATATAATAAGGAATAGGTTTATTTTTACTTTATAGCCCAGCTAAATTACTCGTGCTAAGAATACCAATAAAATTGATGAGTTTGAAAGTCATGCACGATTCGGATAACATTTTTGAACAAATACGAGAAAAATAGTTCTGATTTAATGCAAAGTTATTTGAAAAAACCTCGAAGCTAAAGGTTTAAAGTGGTATGAAGCCCTGTTCTTCACTCACAATATCGTTCATAAATATCATTCGGTTGTTATGGTTTCATCTGGCTTCAAAAAACATCACCATATTTTTTTTCGAGTGTAAAATCGGTTTGAGGTATGTTTTGGTGCACCATTACTGTCTAACCATTGACCCGATTATCTTATAGGATCCATTTCTCATTCCATGTAATGAGTCTCCTATAAAACGGATCAGTGTTGTTTCCATGATTTAATGAAGAACATGTGTTGTAACGATTCATTGTTTGGATGTCCGTCAAGTCACCACTTTATCCAATTTTTTACCTTTGCTTTGGTATATATGGCTTACTCCGAGATCTACCACTAGTCTCCAGTCATCATTATTATTAACCAAAAGCGGACATTCCTTTGTTTTACATTATCCCCTCCAAAAGCTGAATTGATATTTTTTGCAGCCTGAGCTGCGTTGTATTTCAACTTGAACTCGTATAAAAAAGGACACATAAATTTCTCGTTGACAGCATATTGTATAAGAGCGAAAAAATACAAAGATGCAACAAGTCTTTCAAACTACAAATGGTAAAAAAATAAAGGTCATAACACCATCGTGATGTTAAAAAAGTTCTAAAAACGTCTATTACCAGATTATGCACAAATGTGTATTAATCTGGCGGAAAATGCATTATAATTAATATTTTTTTTTGAAAATTTCAGGAAGTAGCTGTGAAGGTTGAATCAATTCATTCACGGCATCCCCAACTTTTATACGAAAGTAAACTTTATAAAGTTTTGCACGGCGGGACAGGCATTCCCCATATAAGGTAAAGAATCGTTTTTGTCGTATTTATTGAACCACGAATAAACGATTTTAAACTAATGCTCAACGAATATTGTTTCAGATGGTACGGTCAGGAGAGAGATCACAACGTCCTCGTGATGGATTTGCTGGGGCCTAGTTTAGAAGACTTGTTTAATTTTTGTACAAGACGATTCACTATAAAAACAGTCCTAATGCTTGTTGGTGAGTAGATTCAATTTTTTTTTGCACATATTGATCGAATCTGTTGCATATAATTCATCTCTTATTTATTTGTTCAGATCAAATGATATCGAGAGTAGAGTTTCTTCATTCGAAACACTTCATTCATCGCGACATAAAGCCGGATAATTTTTTGATGGGCATCGGACGTCACTGCAATAAACTGCATATAATTGATTTTGGCTTAGCTAAAAAATTCAGAGATGCACGTACTCGAATGCATATAGTTTACAGAGAAGACAAAAGTTTGACAGGTAATTTGTAATGCTGACAATGTATCGTAATACGTAATGATGAACGTTGTATTAATTAAAACTTTTAATAATCCAGGGACGGCTCGTTACGCGTCAATCAATGCACATCTTGGTATAGAACAATCAAGACGAGACGACATGGAATCGTTGGGTTATGTTCTTATGTATTTTAACAGGTACGTTTTTATAATTGTATCGTTGTTGGTTATTGTTGACGAGATGTAATACAATGGTCGTATTTTTTCAGGGGGACATTGCCGTGGCAGGGACTTCGCGCTGCCACTAAAAGACAAAAATATGAACGAATAAGTGAAAAGAAGATGTCAACACCCGTTGAAGTATTATGTAGAGTAAGTTATTGTTTGCGTTTGATGTTCGTTGGAATTAAGAGATCGTTTTAGATCGTTTTCACTTACCTTTAACTTTGTTTTTGTTATAGGGATCTCCGGCTGAATTTTCCATGTATCTCAATTATTGTAGGGGTCTTGGATTTGAAGAAACACCTGATTATATGTACCTAAGGCAGGTTAGTTGACATAGGTGTTAAACCTAAGCATTGTTAATACAAAATGAATGTCAAAACTATAGTAAAATTAACACGTTGTTTTAAGAAACTTATAAAAAAATATTTTTTAACAATGTGTTGAGCAAAATTTATTTAAACTATTAGGTTATCTGGAAAAAATCCATGTATTTTTTAATTAACACTTTGTAAGCGGGAAACGGAGATTACAGTCCGAGTGTATTTTACGTTGACAGCGGGAGACGAAGATCTTTGTTTGTTAGTGGCGCAAGTGCGTCTCATCATTTTTGGCCTCGACATATCTCTTCCTAAGGATAAAATATTTTTTATTACAAATAAACCTTAAATTTACAGTTTTTGCCTTAAAATAATGACAAAAACTTATGTGTTTACTGAACTGCGTCTTAAAATAAACTGACTTTAAAACAATGCTCTGAAGTATTTTCATTATTTTTTGGGCTTTGGGATTGGAAGAGGTGTTTTGTTTCTTGGAAAGACATTGCTTTTTTCTTCTCATTTTATTTCGTGCGGCATCCAAAACCGATCCTGCTTACTTTGCCGAGACATTTTAAATGTTCATGTGTTGTTGACATTGAAGATTGGAGCTTTTGTGATAATTTTTTTCTATGTTTTGTCGAGGATCCGATTTAATTAGAGATGTCATCATCGAACTTTAAGGTTCTTCTTAATTTATGGTAGTCCTGTAATGCCCTATCACCCGATTTAAATCGCCAATACCAAAATTAACATCTGTTGTATGTCAGAACTGGTCCATTAAACTCGCTAATAGGTTTTGCACCCTTGATGGCGATTAAGCCCTGATCATAAAAATTCAGCATGATGCAGTCATAAATATTTTCTTCGTTAGTTTTGGATATTGATATTTTATCCTTAATTCTTCTTTAGTCGACTCGACTATTCTTGTTTCGAATCTTCTTGATTTTGTCCCTCCTGGATTCTCTGCATTCTGCATCCCGCATTGCAGCTATTACGGTGGAGCCTGTGGCGGACTTCACTTGGTCGCTCCAGGGAGTGAGCATCCTTCCCCTGCATCCTTGTACGTTTCCAAGTGCACCAAGCTTCTCCAGGCTATCGTTTTTTTCTGGTGAGATGCTCAAAGTATCGAAGGATCTTTTTGGGACATATGATAGAGTCCGGTCTTCTTTGGTGTTTCCTTTTTTTTTAAGACAGACATTTGTATGTCAGGCGGTCCATGGTTATTCTCAGCAGAGATCTGCCAGCACCACATTTCAAAAGTGTCGATAATTAATTATTATCGGTTTTTTTATGTTGTTTATTTCACTGTGTCTGGACGGACACAAACTGAGTATATTAAAATAATGGATTTCTTTCCGGATAGCCTATTATTTTCCACAAGAAAACTCGGATAAACAAATTCGTACGTCGTCAAGCAGCGGATGATGAAAAATCATAAAGTGTAGAGTTCCTTTTATCCGTTAAAATGTAAATTTCATAAATTATATCACCGGATTTAAGATAAACATTGATGATGAGTTTCTTTACAATTTTTACGAGAATCTTTTTACAATTACTATTGAATTGTTGTTTTGGCATTTGTTGAATATTATGAAAAATAAAATATTTTGCTATATTAATCATGCTGTACGTTCCGTTCTAACCACGTTGTTTTTATTAATTTTCAGTTATTCCGTATATTGTTTCGCACATTAAACCATCAATACGATTATTTGTTTGATTGGACCATACTCAGGCAAGGGACTGTGTGTAGTGAAGACGCAGCCGCCTCGTCGACCACCGTTTTACCGACCAGCGGTGGTCCGACCGCTACTCAAGCCGGTAAGTAGTACAACTGCGGCCAGAGCCTGATGATTCGACATTTAAATGCCTGTGAAACACTGAAAACTACTCGCAGGGTAGTGAACATGACAGAAGATTAACATTTAATTGTGTTCATCGCCAAGAGTTTACTTTCTCTCCGTTAATTTTAGTTCATTTAAAATAATTAAAAAAAATTAAATTTAAAAAAAATAAACTGATTGTAAAAGGGAAACAGAGTGAATTTTTTTTTAAATTGTTACTATGTGAAAGTAATGTAATGGTTTATTTCCGAATATGAAGAGTGTCACGTCGCTACTTAAATTAATGTTCATCGCTAAAATGCTGTAACATTTAAGATTTGATATTTAGTTTGTATTCATGTAATATTTCATTATCACATTTTAACATGACCATTTTTTTTTTATTATCCATAGTAAAATGTAACGAATACACTAAAAGAAAATAATAGATATGTGGACCAAATTTATTTATACAAAGGGTGCTGATCGTATGAGAGCATAATATTCAATGAATTGTTTTTTTTTAAGGGACCGTGCAAGAATACTTTTTTTTTATTGTAAATTTCGCAGATTCGTAGTTAAGAATTGTGTTTTGGGGTGCTTAATTTAATTTAGTCGGAACGCTCTTTTATTTAATTCTTCGTATACATGAAATTTGTTTTGTTTATAAGTAAATCGAGATGATTCACCACCTTTGTATTGATCGTGGGCTAATTGTGCGTACATTATTTTGTGGACAGTAATTAAAGTAAGCGAAATTGAGAAGAATTTTTCATTTCGCCTCGAAAAAATATAATTTTCACTATGAAATATTTGTCTCGTCACTGTCGAGATAGAAAATGTCTTCTTAAATTCTTTTACGACTTTAGAAAAATCACTAACGCAGAATATGTTTGTGTTGTTTTTTTTTTTATTATTATTATAATTAAAATATTAATCGTTGAGGTTTATTTGTGTAAGCTCACAGTACATTATTTGTGAGTGCGGGGGGTGGACTGGTTTCGTCGTTTTTATCTCGTAGATATATTAAAATACGGAATTATTTCGTTGGAAACGCGTATTTTATCCGATATCGCCGTGCGCTCTGGTTCCAGTCTCTCGCTCTTTGCGTGTATTCTTTATTATTAGTGTCGGTCAGGAATGGTTAATAAATTAAAATCCTCGATATATATATTATAGGAATGGTTATGAACTGAGCCGGAGAATTTTATTGCAAACATCATCTCATATAATAATGCAATAATTTGGTCCGGCTCACGTTTTATGAATAAAAAATTGTGAGAGCAATATAAATATTTCCAAATTAATTCATATTTTGAGTATAAAATATGAAATTTTTTGTTAACACTTCTATATTATTAACACTGTAAATTTCAATTGTAACAAAACTAAAATATAATTATCCTTCTCTAAACAAGACTATTATTACGATATTCATTCATTACAATGGTCCAACTCCATATTCATATCGACGTGTATACAAATTTTCTCGCTAAACCGATGATTATCGCTAGATTCTTATTAGTTTCCATGACATTTCAACGACGAAATTTGTGCCGTCGTCGTTTTAGCGGAGAAAAATATGCATACACGTCGTAATCATTATAATATAATTATTTTTTCATTATTTTTGAATGTAAGAAGTATATATAGACATATAGTGGTATATTATTTAATACGGGGTTTTCAATTAATTAATTCATAACGCGTGATCATACGAAATTAATATCATTAACGCATCATAATATCCGAGTGATTAACATGTGTGAGATTCGTTAGCGGAAGCAATCGAAGAGTGCCGATGAAATTATTTGAAAATCCCTCGATATATTATATAATTTTTAATCATAATATTGTCAACATTTAATTAAAGACACGTGAAAAACAATATGTACTTTGTATATATGAATAAATTTGTCTATGACGTTTATAATATTTCCTAAAAATCGCAATTTAATTAATAATTCACAAATGTGTATATATTTATATATGCACGTAAGTGATGTGTTCTATTTTGTCTGTTAATCCTTAATGATTATTATATATTTCGACTGTAAAATTTAGTGAGATGCAATACGAGAATAAATGTAATTGACGATATTTTTAAATGTTCATAACCACTCGGAGGCTGTACGTGTCTACGCCAACTGCCGGCATTCTCCGTGCGAGCCTACTAAATATCGTAACTCTTTCCGCTCTGATCGTTTAATTTAATAATTATCAAGTCGACAAATGAAAAGCTTATTAAATTGATATCCGATTAAATAAAATATTTTTTTTAGCCATTTAAAAAATCTACAGAGTGGAAAGGGTTAAATATATCACATTTTTTTCCGTCTTGTTAGATTAAAATAAAAATCGAGCGAATATTAATCATTTTGCCATTTTCAATCGAATCATATTGACATTACGCTAGCTTCGGAGGAGGTTTTCCGCAGTTGACCGGTTAAAATTTGCACATTACTATTTCATAGTTAACTATTTAAAATATTGGCAGGAATGTGGGGGAAGGGGGGTCTAAATTACTTATGTCCAAATTATTCGTATTTAATGTGACAATTTTTCCATAAATCCATTAACGAGACATATTTTGCATATTATTATTTATACATACTATAACATATATATATACTAGGAAAATTATTTCAGCGAGTAATTATTTTGATATTTCAGAGCCAACATGTTTCCCTCCTCAAAAGCTCCCCAACTGATAGTTGACAACTTCTGAGGAGGGTGTATGGGTATATTTATTACACTCAAGACTTAATTGTACGAACTTTCCAATATATTTTCTTTTTTTTTTGTTGTTTTAACATAATAGAGACAGTTGTATCATTACTTATGTATGTTCGCGTGTATATGTTTATGTACGCGTTCATATGTGTATTTAATAAATTTACATTTTGTAATGCCGTTTTTTTTTTTTTTTTCGACGAACCTAGCTTGTGAAAGCGTTACAACGTTTATCTTGACGATTGTTTTTTTTTATATATAACTCATTGAGACAGAATTGTTATTGCATTTAATGCGATCGTCACGAGATAAATCTGTCACGTGCGTTAAACCCGTGTCGATTATAATAGATAAAGCGGAAAGAAATTATATTTTTTTTCACATACAATAAAATTATACTATAAAATAATTTACACAGTTATCAATAAGTTTTTTTCAGAGATTAAGCAATCATTAAGAATGAATCTCAGTTGGTTTTTCATTGAAGAATGATTCCATTTAATCTTAACCTTCCCGTTCCGATGAGGTATTTTTTTTATTTCCCGTGATTTTAAATTTAACTTGAACAACTCGTTTAGTTGCAGCCTTAGGGGCAACCAGAGCACTGCCCAACATACATTTCTCCTAAAAAAAAATAATGTATGTGTTTGGCCATTCTTGTATCCGCCCTGGTCACTAGCTTTGACGCGAATGAGCGTTGTTTGGCTAGGTAGTTGAGGTAAAAAGAAGTTCCATATTACCGTATACAAAAGGTCGCTCTATGTTTGCTGCTTAAATCTGTTCGGGGCAGGTTTCTACCTGCCCCTGGACACGTGGTTCGCTAACTCAGTTTAGCTGTTGATTTTGTGAAAAATAAATATTTTTGTATTTAAAGATTTATTTATTAAATTTTTATTAACAGTAAACCCCCCTATAACGTTCCCGTTTTTTTTAAAACACTAATAAGAATTTTCATAAAAATATTTTATAGTTTTATAAAATTAACTAACAAAATGTCTCGTTGATCTTCCCTGCCCGAAAGTTGGGGAAAGATTACTTCAGCCATAATACGAAAGAATATCGCTCATCGGGCGAGTCAAGTTATTGCACTGGTTAACACGTAAAAGTGTAAAAAAAAAGAAAATGGAAATGTTTGATTTATTGATTTCCTGCAAATCAAAAAATAAAATTGAAAAACCTTAACTCCCTATAACGTGGTACTTATCTTGACATTATGGGGGGGTTTAAAAAATTTGATAATTATCATTTTCTTGGTTCGGCTTCACTACTAAAAATATATACTGTTAATTTTTTTTTTAAAAATAAGGGGGGGGCACTTCAGCCTCTTCATGCCGTTACACTATAGGTGTCGATGCATGTTCTAGGAAGTTTAGGGGCCTTCAAGTCCCCTTATCAGAGACTGCCATTCGTTTTTTTACAAAGGTTTTAGTTGTTTTCAGTCATCATCATCATGGTCGTCCTTGTCCAGTCATAGGCTCTCCTCTTGCGGATGATTTCCGCAACTTTGATTATGTCTTCCTTCTACTTTCCTGTGGACCACCAGCCCACAGTCACTTTAGTCAGACGATTCTTGTAGCAATATCCGTCACTTTGGTACCTCCATAAGTGGCCAGGTTTCGGTGCCATAGATTAATATTGGAAGAATACCTTTGTTTTAATTTTCACCGTTATTTTAAACATCTCTTCACCTTTCTGTTAAATTTGTGATCACTCTTTCCTAAAATTGTGTCAGTTTTTAATTTAAATATTCGGTAAGTTCATTTTCAACTTAGATACTATCAGTTTGATAATGTAAGTTTGCCGTAACTGTCCTAAGATAGTACCCGGAAAGGTTAATCCTGCGACGAAAAATCAATGAATTCTGGGAATTCTTTGACACTGGGGGGAATGTAAGTGTGAGAGACTCATTCCCATTACAACTTTAAAATCTTTATCGAATCTTTATATGGATGAATGGCGCTTTGGATTTTCTGTTATGCTATCAATCAATAGCTGATTCTTCGAGACAATTCAGAACATTATCATGTAATTTTAAACGTCTTTCTTAATATAGGGATGTGGTTTGACTCCATTGTATTTTTAAAACATTAATACTTCATAAATTTCGCAAACAGTTTGTGTACTTTTGATTTCAATCCATTATCTCTAAGAAAAACAGCATAAACTATGACAAATACGTTTCAAAATAAAACAGAGAGTGACGTGTAATCTCCACGACAACCGACGAACAACCGAGTTTAAAACATCATAAAAAAGAATAAATTCTTTCCGCTTTATCTAATATTCAAATAATAGCAAAATATATTTGGGAATATCTATTATTTGTTTTTTTTATGTTGAGAGTAGATAATACATGAAATAACTAATGTAAAAGTCGTTCAATACGACATCGTAGATTATATGAATGATAATAATTTATTCAGTTTGATTCATAAATAAGATGCCATCTATTATATCTGTAATTTTATTCAAACATATACTTGATGGACATCAGATCGCCAAAACCTGGTCGTGAATACTTCTTTTGTATCTGACGTTAATCCTACACTCTACACTTTCCGATGGATCTTAATGGTGACAGTCTCTACTGGTTTTAGAATAAACTGCATCGGGCCTAATGGCCGGATTCTATTGTCATCATCCTTGGTAGATTAATTATATGGTATAATTATGTACATATATAATATATTCTCTGTAAACTCCTGATTATCTGTGCATAATTATGCCTGATATACCAAGATAATTTAAAGGAACGAGAAATAAGTAATCTTCCAAAATTAAATATCTTCTGGGATTGATGTTATTAAAATATTGCTTCTTTCTGACTCATATTTCAGTAAATTAGCTTTTATAATCAAGGGTATTACAATATTTTTAACGTAACGACTTCATCTTACAACAGCAAACTATAAGAACGAATTTATCCTTGACGGACTTGGCTACCTATTCAACTTTAAGTTGTGGATACTTCTTTATGAATCAAACTCGATTAATAAAAATTGTAGAGATAATTATTTTATATATATGTGCTATTAATCTGTGTTTTGTTACATGAAATAAAAATTATCAAAATATATTGTGTAATACTGTAATTGAATATCGTGTATAGTCTTTTTTTGTAATGAGATTACAATGCATATATCAAAATATGCCTTTTGTTATGAAATTGGCATGAATCAGATTGAGTCGATTGTTATACAATTAATAATAACTTTTGTGTTTTTAATCGTCCTGTACGTTTGATGAAAATGAGAACGTGACGGGTTTATGAATTATTTAATTACACTATGATTGCTTTAAAAAAATGTCGAAAATATATTTAATCTGTAAATTAAAATAAAACTCAAATTTTTATACATAACATTGTTGATTTTTTTATCATCTTGACTGTGGAAGACATTTTAAAACGTGCATGATTTCTCTCGTGCGTGATTCAGCAGCCCGAAGAACCCTCATAATAGCTTTTTAAATAGTAGTTTTTAGAACAAAACTATAACATAATAATATGCTCAGACTTACAACTATTTATTTAACAATTTTGTATCCATTTCTTTTATTAGAATAGATAGCCAAGATTAACTAAATTAGTTGTTTTTGCTGGCACCACTGCAAAACCACTCGATGTTTAAATTAATATTATACTTCAGTTTAAAACGTGCAAAAAATAATCATATTCATACAGTGCCGGATAAACATATTAAAAATCGCAAAATTATTATTCGTAGAAGGAAAAATACATGTCGTTTTTGAATATATTTTTTTTTTAGATATTGTTTCTATTATTAGATATTTCCACTTAAAACATTTTAATGCCTCGCTCATAAAAATTTATAGGTTTTGATGCAAAATACCCAATTATTCTGTTTTTAAACACATCCATGAGTTATGAAATTGTTGTTATTCTAATAATGTTTTTTTGATGATTTCATATTATAATAGTCAGACAAAGAATATAAATGGTGGCGAATTACGGTCCATCCAAGGTTGTTGATTTATTTTTTTAATTATCCAAGCGATTATATATTATTACGTGATATAAATGAGTATGTCCTAAAAGAAATGGGGAACGACAAAGAATACTGACTTTTATCATGTCTCAATAGGATTCTTCGATACTATGGGCATCTCGCCAGAAGAAACGATAGCCTAGAGAAGCTAGTTACGCTTGGAAACGTACAATGACACAGGGGAAGGGACAGGGTGCTCACCAGGCAGAATGACCAAATGAAGACCACCACAGGCTACACCTTAGTACAATGCAATAGTTGCAATGCGGGATGTAGAATGCAAATGCCAGATTTAAGAATTCCAAAATAATTTATATCCTTTCAGTCCCAGATTATCAGATCAGCTATCAGATTTTACAAAATGAGTCTTTTGGATTCCATTTCCTAAAGAAGTTCACATTTATTTGTTTGATCGCCTAGATTCTCTTCACTTGCTTGTACGGTATCCATTTTCTTTGCCTACATACCTTGCCGATTTTTATAAGATGCTTTTGAACACTCGACCATTAGTATCTGAGATTATTTGCATTTTTTTAGATAGAAAAAGTTGAGAAGGTCTTGCACTTTCAGGGCTATTTTTTAAATCAATTTCTCACAATCAAAATTTCTTGAACCATCTTTGACGCCATCGAGCATCCAAATAATCTCCGAGTACACCAAAAATATTTTTAGTAGCAATTGGTGTAGCCTCTTTTTACAAAAAATGATTAAGCATAAATTTTCGAATAAATTCTTCACTTGTTAAAAACTGATTCAAATTTTATAAATCACAATTTATTCTTGGTAATTATAGTCACCGAAATAACTCAAAACACAACTTGAAAGGACGACAGTCAAGGCATAACTAATCCTAGGAAACGATCCACAAAAAAAATGACAATATTTTCAATTACTCCTATTACTATACTCCGCTTTTCTTAATACTAATACACCGCTTTTCTCCTTTATCTATTAAATATAAAAGCTATTAACGGCTTTTTTGCTTTTGTGTCTGGTTCATCAATGTTACCTGTTAAGATTCCTTTCTGTAATTTTTATATTTCCTCTGCTCTTTGACTATTTGCTTTTCTTGTGCTTTTAACACTTTATCTTTAAATTCATTTTTCTATATATTAATACCTGTTTTCTCTTCATATTTCTTATTATGCTTAATTTATACACATAGCCATATATGTTTGGACTGTTTACTATATCTTATTTTTATTTAATTTTGTCTTAGTTCTATTATCACAGGTTTTTTTTCTAAAAGCTGTTAACCACTCGAGCGCCGGCAACTCACTAGAGAGCTACAATGTGAACATTAAGCCGTCACTGTGACTATACTGAGGATAACAGCGAAAAATTATAATTTTATTGAATATGTTCAATTTATTAATATGTGTAAGTTATGAGAAACACAGACAAAATTATATAGATGAAGAGTAAAATGAGCAGAGCTCAACACAATGGCACAATTTTGGTGACCATGATGGAAATGACAAAGAAGAACAGTCTACAATCAGTTTGGAATTATTCAAAAGGAACAGGGGTGTTTAAATTATTAAAATTACGTCTCTCTGGTTTATTTCTTTATTGTCGATGATCGGGATAACGCCTGAACACCCGACGCACAATGTTGTTCTTACACCATTGATATCACATACACCTGACCATTACAATATAAAACACCGTTATTCAGTCTCCATAAAGATTGCCTTGGCAACACCGATATTTATAATTAATTATTCTATATATATAAATATATTTTAATCATTTTATAAAGATAAGCAGAATCACTTTTTATAGCAACGATTCGCATTCTGAATTATCGTCTTTTTAAATTTAGTATTGTACGCTCTGTTTATGGAGGCATCCATTTCCGAAAGTGGAGTTTTGTCGTAGTGCATTTCGTCGGGTCGAAGATTGACGGCTTTCTCGCTGAGCTCCCATAGTTGTCTGGCTTTGTTTTCGCTTTTAGCAAAATCAGACACGCTCGCTATTTTGCAATCTTTGAAATATTCACCAGATACGTTTGCAATGTGCGGAGACACGCACACGTGTATTGATGTTTGTGCACCCTCCTCCGGATTCTAAAAAGCGAGACGATCGATATAAATAATTTTAACACAACTCATATAAATACAATGCATACCTTTAAAAATATTTTCGATATGAAATTCCACGATATTCTAAACCATGCCGGAGACTTACGCAAAATATCGGTAAGCACAACGCCTGGTGTGAGACTGTTGACGACCACGTCTAAAATATTAATTGTTTTTATAATGGATTACGTTTAAAATATTGTTTATGGATTGATGTGAGTACTTGTTCCTTCCATTTTGCTAGCGAGCTCGTTTGCCATTAATATATTGCACAGTTTTGAATTTCCATATGCGACACTTGGACTCGTTATATTGCTTAAATCCAAACGATCGAGATCTAGATTTGCCATCTTGTGTGTTTCGGATGAAACGTTAACAATACGACTAGGCACTGATTGTCTAATGCGACCTATATAAAATAATATAGTATCGTAAATCTCGATAATAATATATTTTTTTAAATGTACGGACCTAATAATATGTTTGTAAATAAGAACGGTCCGAAATGATTCGTCTGCATTAGTGTGTCGAGTCCGTCTTCGGTCTTCGTAAAGCTATCGCACACAATTCCGGCATTGTTCAACAGAATGTTAATTTTGGATTCCGACGTCAATATTTCATTAGCACATTCTCTGACGGACGATAACGAAGCAAAGTCGACGTGTTTAATCTGAAAACCAGTCAATTATAAAATTATTCATGCCATTGTTGATATGTGGATTGAATCATACCACAATGTTTCCGTTACCCGTCTCTGCGATGATATTATCTCTCACCGATTTAGCTTTATCGACGTCACGACAAACCATCACAAGCCGTGCACCACGTCTCGCAAAATCTTTAGCCGTCTCAAGACCGATCCCTTGAAAACATAAATTCGTAAGTATGAACACAGAATCAACAGTAAAAATATTTTTAATGCTAGCAAAGATTATTGAAATATAATTATGAGAAATCAGATTTCTCTCATCAATAAATAATTATAAATGATCTGATCACACCCTCTGATAATTCAGAGTAAAATCTGATTTGATATCAATTAATGAGGCATTGTGTTAAATATTTAATTATCGGCAGTAACGTATCCGAATAATATATAGATTTTTCAATAACGTCACCGATTTCAGTGAATCGTTTTATTAACTTAGGAGCAAACCATGAAAATGTTTAAATAATACAAAATCATCAACAAAAACTAATGTATTCAGTGTTAATTATAATGCTTAATATTTTCAAAAGAACGTATTTAAATGCATCGTTTATGATCTAATGCATATAACATTGAATTATATTCGGATAAATATTTAATATAGAAGTCATAATTCACAAAGTGAGAAATATTACATTGAAATGACTCATCCGAATAAATAAATCCTAGACATTGCAATCAATGACATCAGTAAGTAAACGATACGATAATATGAAGATCCGATATTTTATTCTGACGAAGAAGAGGCAGGTCTCAGGAATATATATTTTTGTTTGTTAAAATTAAGGTTATAATTACCTGCATTAGCTCCAGTGACAATGGCAGTGGTGTCGTCCAGCCTCTGTGAACAGGAGCACTTGCCCGTAGTCAGCCTGACCCAGATCTTGAAAGCCAGCATAGATCCAGCGATGCCGAGTAGCCATGGCGACTTGAAGAAGCAATCCACACAAGGCTGAACCGTCTTCATAAACTCGGACATTCTTCTGTCAAAATATTGACTTACAAACGCTCGACTACCGTCTGGCCGTCGCTAACGGAATATCTGGTTATCTTCATTACGTCAGCGGCCACTTCTCTAATGATACCGACCGTATAGGAATGTTGATAAAATTGAAAACACGGATTTTGATTATTGTATCTGATAAACTGTGCAACTGGTGTAACAAAGGTAGATTCTACATGACAGATCTCAATTAAAAATAATAGATATGTATGATTGTTGTCATAAAAAATGCCGAGGAGCGCGAAATTATTAATTAGTTTAATTTATCCTACAGTAAGGCCTCGATTAACGTTGTTTCTATATAATGCAGTTTCGTCGAAACCCAAAAAAATGACAAGAGCCACGAAAACAATTTTAAAATCTAGGTTACCTAGGATTTGGGTATTTAATAATAAATGTTGGATCACGAGAGACCTTTTTCACTATTACGTTTACCACGTATTTCACGTTTACCACATATTTTGTCCAAGAACTTTACTATGATTTAAAATAAAAAAAATAAATAATGGCTTTCTTATTGTTGGATAATGCTCGAAGCTATCCTATTAACTTGTCGAACTTAAATACTTGCATTCCGGGTGAAGAAGTTTTTCCACCACCCGACACTACGTCGTTAAATCAGCCGATGGCCAGCCATAAAAAACAAGGTCGCGTCCATTCAGTCGCACTTGGCATATTGTATCGGATACGAGCGAAAAAATAAATCGCATCCGTTACTACAGAAGCGAATATTGGTTTTTTTTTTATTCGCAACTGCGGACGATATAAATCAATAATTATTTATTCTTTTGATTTTTTTAGACAAATACAAAAAAGTTCGTGATATGTAGGATTCATATTAAAAGAGTTATTTGAGAAAAATCTAAAATTGAGGTCCTAAATAGACCCCATCGGCACGGCCAAGTAATGCTCATTACGTAACGAGTTTTTATTCCCTTGAATCTAATTTGGAGGCGGCTTTATATCAATCGAAGAAATAAAATAACCCCGTGACAATTTTTTCGTAAATGCTCATAAAAGAATAAAAATTAACAATAAATGCCCTATAATAACTTGAAAAGTTCGATCTCGAAAATGAGTCGACCATATGGAATTGAAAATGATAGCGATAATGAGTGAATAATCTATTATATGTTGTTAATGTTTTTTTTCACTAAATACACGAATGTATATTGTATCTATTATTTATTTTAAAATAAATAATAATAACTAAAATGATTTTGTATGAATTTCAAACCTCGTATAACACGGATTTATATTACACGACGTTTTTGTGGATCCATATGAACGTGTTATAAGAGGCCTAGGTGTATCTTCCTTGCACATATTAACAACTTTTTAATAAAACATACGGCGGAAATAAAAAATCAATTGTGTAACTCTAGAAAAACAATAACATCGTAGATGCCATAGATAATATCAACCTTGCTTGACAAGTACTAACCGATAAATCCATGAACGGAGTGTGGAAGAAGCTATGGTCGGAAGTATCCAAGGGTTCCCATCAAAAAGAGCATATCGTTGGCCGAATTGTCCATCTAATCGAAACAGCAGGACTAAGTGGTATAAGTGAGCAGGATATTGATGAGTTATTACAGGTTTCTGGTGAGATCCTTACCACCAACGACCTCCAAGAACTGGAGAACTTGAAAATGGTGATTGAAACTTGAAACCAACAAGTTTCTACAATTCGAGAATCGACTAATTGACAGAAAGATGGCTAAAAGTCAAAGAAAATTATATTTTAGGACATGTCACGGCGGTTCGAAACCAACCCTGTCGTCCGAAGGGGGTTTATGGGAATGGGAAAAAGACCCCAAGCATTTCAAGTCAAGATATTGATGAATTCTTTATTAACACTCAAGCACCCGC
>JAGXCT010036490.1:0-29897 GCA_022495035.1 Philopotamus ludificatus | reverse complement strand
ACCGTTTACGAAAATTTCCGCACTAACGCGGGACCGGGTCCCTGAGTGTTAATATCTTGGCATTTTTTTTTAAAGAAATAGATTATCCTAAGAATAAAAATAGCCGGCAGACCGACCTTTATACCTTTCACTTCCACTTACACTGACATATCGTACCGGATTCGAGCGACAAAATTCATCGCACCCGTGGTTACAGAAGCGAATCAATTTTCGAGGTGTGAATGAATTTAATAGGGGAAAACAATTAACTTGGCGCTGTTTTGATGTGACGAAATATGTATGAAATATAATTATAAAAAGCTAAATGAAAACACAATATTTTTTTCCGCATATTTTTTTTAAAGTAAACCTTGCGTGTATTTCATTTGTAGTTTTATATAAAATATTCATAAAGTTGGTCTGTTTTATCAACTTTGCAATAATTTGTGTCAGAATGTATTTTACATTTATAAAAATGGCCTATTTTTCCATATTTTGGTAATATTTGCAGTCTTGGATGCATTCATCACTCGTTCTAGTATAGCGTTCAGTGGTTTTATCTTGTATTCCACGAACTCAATCGCCGTGCTGTTATCAAAAAACTCTTGCAAATGCTTAACGATACTATCGGATAGTGATTTCAAATCTTTTTCAAAACTAGCAGCTCTTTCTAAGGCATATGCGTTGTGGAGATTCGCAATTGAATTGTGATCTACGTTATAATATAACAGACCATTGTTTTTATAAGCCGTGCTGATATGATAGTTGATGATAACCTTCTCTAACTCGATCAAATTTAATAAATCACCATACAAGTAGTTGCCTTTGAAATTACACGTGTAGAGCTTTCTTTCAATCTCTTGTAAATATGAGGTCTTTTTCGATTGCAACGCATTTATGCTCACTCCTCGTTTATTATAACACTTGAGAAGATTTGCCCAGTTTTGAAATAAATTTCGCTCAATGTTTTCTTGTGTCTTGACCACGCTTTTCTTTTTGTACGAATTTCCCACCTCCCCTATGTACATGTGTATCAGCAACAAGTTCAAGACGAGGCTCGGCACCGAAACCGGCAACGTTTCGCAAAGAACCGAAAAATGCTCGTATCTCGACCACCCCGTCAGAAACAATCCTTGAAAGTTGTATTTTTGCACCGATCCAGGTATTCTATAATCTGTCGCAAACTTGAGCCACGCCAAATTGTTTTCGTAGTTTTTCATTAGGTTCGGTATCGTCTGCGTTGCACCGGAAGCGCCTTTGAATGCGGAAGCGATCCATATGCCCGAAAACGTTTTGGTATAGTGATACCAAACCCGATGTGGCACAAGATCGGTGATGGATCTGGTGTAAATCCAAACCACGGGCTGAACTATGGACCCCAGACCCGAATTGATTAACTCCGTCGGAAGGAATCCACGCAGCATGTCGTCCCAAATCAACGGTGTTATATTAAAATATTTGTCTTTGACATATGTTGCTACTCGCATCACATGATTGACGAATGTCTGTCTTAAGCTGATGTTTTTGCTGATGCAGTCGTCGCAGTGGTGTATGTGATAGACCTCGTCGCACCCAAGGTGGACCCACTTCAGTTCTAATGCTTGCAAATGAAACGAAACGACCTGAAAATGAATTATGTTATTATATATTTCAATATTAGATTAGTACAAAAATTGGGGAAATATTCGCGCTACATACACCCGTGGCGGATTGATTTTACGCATCTAGGAAAATTTGTAATACCCACATGTTATCGTCGATAAGCCGTCTGCATATCATGACTAACTAGTAATGTTTCATAATTTGGATTAACATATTCAGACGGTTTGTAACGGAGTACGGTGAACCCTCATATAGCGCCGAGATAAGAACTGCTCATAGTGGTGGATTTCCCATTAAGCGCATGAGGCGTGCCCCTGGGGCTTCATAAACTCAGGGACCCTCAACGATCAGCTTTTAAAGCATTTTTTTTATTATTGAAATATTAAGCATTATTCCCTAAATTTACTTGACTAATGAATAACCCCAGCTATGAAATGTTTTTCGGGTTGCTACTCTAATGGTCATATTTCGAACCATGCACTGTTCTGAGATACGATTGGCTGAATTTCTCCCAAGGTTGGTAGAACTGCTTCTCCCCTGAAGTTTACAGGACTGAATTCATCCTAAGGTTAGTAAAACTGGATTATTTCTGAGGTTGGCAGAACTGTATTTCTAGTGTAGTATTTTAAGGTGTCGGGTGTACTGAAAATATTTTAAGAGGGGGGGGCTCAAAATTGAATTTCCCCCTGGGGCCTCTAAATTGCTAAATCCGTCACTGACCATGTTATAGAAGACTAAGAGTATAAAAATTTTGCGGCTAGGTTGTTTAAATTTTACTTAGTAAATTGAACGAAATTAATACATTTTTAAATTACAAAATATGCAATTTGAGCTTGAAAATGAACTGTTTTATAGAAAACGGGGATCTAGAGGGAAGCGCTATAAGAGGGTTGACTGTATATATTATTTAGTGGCGTCAATAAAATTGAGTTTTGATTCCTCGGAAAAATCCAGATATTTTTCATCATTCATTCTTACAATGCCTTATGTTAAAGTTTAAAAGTTAAATGTTAACCAGGCATTTAAATATAGCTCGTATTTTTGGAGTAGGTGCGTTAAATCAATCCGCCACAAGAGTATACTTTCTGTCATCCGATTTATACGTTCATGAATCGCTCTAATATATAATATGAATGAAATGGCCTTATGCTTTCAAAATGTTTACCACATAATGTAACTTTAATTCAATTAATGGACCGACGACATAGACACTGTGGCCAGATCTCGGGCGGCTCTCAAGGATGCATGCCAGCGAATAATGAAAGTGGCAATTGGCATGGGACTAAAGATTAACGAGACCAAGACAGAATACAGCTCATATTCCAATGACGAATCCTTGAATCCCTGAGTACAATCCTGAATCAAAGAGTACAGCTTCGAGGCCGTCCAGGAATTCACATACCTCTGTTCACTTATTACAAATAACAATGAAACCAATTTGGAAGTACGAAGAAGAACCATGCTGGCAAACCGGTGCTACTTTGGGCTTCAAAAGCATCTACGGTCGAGATTCCCCTCAAATAATACCAAAGTCAAGCTCTCCTAACATACGGATCTGAATGTTGGACTTTGACAAAATAAGATGAGCGATAACTGGATATCCTGGAGAGGAGAATTCTGAGACGAACATTTGGAGCCGTATTCGACGACGGGGAATGGCGTATCCGAAACAACGAGGAGCTGTGCCGACTATACAAGGATATACCGGTTACAGCTGTCGTCAGAGTGGTTAGACAGTCACGTGTCAAGGATGCGGGACAGTCAGCCATCAAAAAGGCTTATGGTTAACAAGCCTTCGTGTCCCCGGAAGAAAGGAAGACCAAGGCCGAGGTGGTTGGACTGCGTGCAGAGGGACACTGTATCATTGAAACTTACCGGAAGATGGAGCGGCGTAGCGGCAGACCGGATACCATAGAGAAGGAATATGGATAAAGTCTGGTGTCTACAATAGGGCTGTTACGCCTATGATGTATGTATCAATTATTAGACTCCGAAATATGTACAGGAAATCCTCACCGAAGGCGGGGGATATGTTCATGATAAGATCGCGATAAACGAAATTTCACAATCAAGGGGGAATTTCAAAAAATCATTTTATACTTTGGAAAAACATTTAAACATAAGACAGACGAATTCATTTTTTCCACGTTACAAGAAAGAATCTAGATTACATTTTTTGGTCACTCAGCGTGTATTGTCGTCGTAGCTAAAATAATCCAATACAATCATGCTTTATGTTTTATTTTAATAATTCCTTACAATGATTGGGGAAAGAAAGCGCTTTTTTTCAATGATTTTGACATTCAACATTCGCAAGAGAACAGGTTCGACCCGGTAAATTACACTTCATGTTTTTAATAGTCCTCATTATATTAAATTGTTTCCACTATGTATGGCATCCCTATCACCTCCACCAGTTTCTTAAATAAGTTGGCGCATTGTTTTTCTTAAATAATAAGCTTTGAATATGGATATTGGACTTGATCCATAAGCTGTAAGATGTGAGTGGTATTTGGAGGTAAGAATACATATTCTACGGAAAAATTAGTGCATAGTCTCAAGACCTACAGGATGGCCCAAAAAATTCCCGTTAGTCGATATTTTACTCCTTTAAATCCAGAAGCAGTCTTCTCTTCTATGAAAATAAACGTACATATTGGAATTTATTTCCAAGAGAGTCCCATCTTCTATACATTAAATGTGGGGAGTAATTTCACGGAACTCTTGAATATTTTTCACTTGATTCTACGGGGATTACCCGTATTAAATCCTAATCGCTTTAATTTATTAATAATAATAATAAAATTATTTTCTTGAATATTTATATGAGAAACATACAGTAAATATATTTCTTAATTTCCCTTCCCCTCCTTTTTTTGGTAAGGACTTACTCGTGATGGAAACATTGTTCATGTACAACAAGGTCGATGCTTACCAGTGACTCGTCACTTAACTCGTCACTTACTCGTACTTGTCACTCGCTCAGATAAGATAAGATCGAATACCGAGACAAACCCCCTTCTACTTATCTGGTCACAATGAATAAGGTAAAATCCCGTATCAGCAGTGGTAGAAGATATACGTCCAATACCACATAACATAACTCTTTATAAAAATAGCCCATACCAAGGAGGGTTGAGCCACCGCGATATAAAAGGCAAATCCTCACGCCATTGTAAGCCCTAGCCTTCTATGGCATCAAGTCATTCGAGTGTCTGGTAAGGCTAGCAAAAGGTGATGATGATGATATTGTTTACTATACCTGATCGATCATACGTTGTATGAGTTTGAATGAACGTTCCTTGGAAGGGCATATGGAATCGGGATAAGCATCGACTTCCCTAAGGTCTCTGAACTCTTTCAGCTTCAATACATATTCCAGATGTCCGAACGTTTGGATTAATGGAATCACATCGAAGTCGTAAGATTTTGCCGATATCAGAAATGCCTGTAACTAGAAATTTCATACGTATTAATCATCACTCTCAATTGGTAGTATGATAAGAGTAGTAGTAAGATGTTATTTGATAAAAAATGAAAGTGGTTATCTTTTCCATTGTTTTAATGTTATTTTTGCGTTTTATAAGAATAAAGGGATTTACCCGCGGTGAATCCCTCATTACTTAGTTTCTTTAATAGACATGTCATAGCGTCTATTGCATTTTTCTTTTTTTTTATTTCGCAATTATATCCTAAGAGCATAACATTATTTAAGTGGCCTTCTAATCCTGAGGCGGGTCTTTGCCACCTGGAGGACACTACGCGATCTCTAGCAGAGACACATCTGTCTCAACCCTAATGCCAGGACTGTGACGGTCGTCTTCCAGGTTATCTTGGCTCTTCGAATACGGGTCAGGTCGTCAGACCGCTATCCAGGCCGAATTGGCCTGGATAACACGCGACAACACTCGCCTTAGTATCTAATACTAGTAACTATAATTTTACCTCGGATTTGTCGTATGCATTTCCAGCCCTCACCCCTTTCAATTCTTCATCAAATGGAAACATGTCTTCGTACTCGATCAGCAGTCCAGTGGCTCCGGCCTCACGAAACACAGGCAACATATTCGTGAGATAATTCAGTCTGGGTGGCGACCTTTCATATCCCAAATGTACGAACTTGTGATGGAGATTAGATTCGGTTTGCCTGAAAGCCACTTTGTTATAAACTCCGATGCCATTTTCATCCAGATCGCCCTCGTCCACGATGCCGGTTTCCTTCGGCTCGTCTACCTTTACAGGAAACGTGTAGCTCTTCTCTTCGTCTGCGTAATTTTTCTCGAACGAATACTTCCTCATGAATTCTTCTTTGATTTCCACCACCAATGTTTCAGTCTTATCCTCGTCTCTGATGTCAACATTCTTCAAATCGACCGTTGATATGCGGAGTAATATTGAATTTATAATATTCCCACTGCTTTTAATATAAACTATTAGTACAATCATCAAGATGTTTAGAAATATCACGATTCTTATTCGGCTCTTGAATTTAATTCGCCACATCTTATAGAATAATTATGACATCATCAAACGGACTGAAATAAAAAGAAAAATATTTAAATATAAGGTTTGATAAAAAACAATCATGGAATTTTCGTTTTTCTCAAAAACTCTTTATTTAATAATTTTAATTTGGATCTATTCAAAGTAATCCTAATCAGATTTATCATACACTTGTTCTTTCCACACTCTTAACCCTTTCAATGCGGCGGGTCTAAACACGATTCTGCATCTGAGTGCGGCGCCGTTTTGGACCAAATTATTTTTTTGGCGAGGTAAATTTGTATTCACCGTAAACGTAAAATGGTCTAATATAGCGGTAAACCGCTATATTAGACCATTTTCCTATAAGAGATTTATGCAAACATGTTGATTAGGATTTGTTCTTCCATCTCAACTAAAAAAATAAACTCGATTCGCGTTATTTTCGTAATAATAAATCGAACAAAATATCAATTGCTCAAACAGAGATTTAGTGAGAAAAAATGGGAATGCGAATCAAAATCAAAAATGCCAAATGCTATTTTCTTATACCATTACATCCGTACACGTGTATGTGGAACATAATGTACGCGGAGCACCCTTAACAACCCCTGAGCCGAGATACGTCACCGATACTACTGCGGAGATTTGAATGAGACACCACGCGCGATTTGAATCGTTACTATTCATATTTACATATTATATGGTTCCTATGAATTTCTTGTGATATGTTGTATATTTATTAATAGCTGTGTTTATTAGCTGATTTTTAAAACAAACACCATCACTTAACTCGGTCTAGTTTACATGTAACGACAAGTTAAAGTTTTAAAGAATCTCGCGCATGTACGACATGCGGCCGCACCCTGGACACGATTTGTATGCGCATGTACGTCATGTGCCCCGCACTGAAAGGGTTCAAAACCCTCTTGGATTGCAATTTTTGGTATAGCATCGTCCTTTCATGGTTTTATTAATTTTCAGCAATAGTAATTAATCGCAGAGGGCTATGTTCAGCAGGGGCGCGCTGTCCATATGATAAAATTGTGCGGCGCACACAGACGCCGGGGCGCCAAGAGGGTAAATTTTGAAAATATAAAATAATAATTAAATAAAATGAATTATATTTCATAAAATTACACATTACGACCTTAAATAATATAAGTTATTGCTCTTAGCTAATTATTTCGAGCAATCCAGACGTACAAAGGCGATAATTGAAGTTCTGCACATAATAAAAGGCTTAATCCAAGAAATAAAAATCTGTTTGTTTTTTTATAAAACACTGATATTTTATTTCGAAATTAACACATTTATTCATAGATATTTATTCGGTAAAATGCGTTATCATGTTCGCGGTAAGATATTTAAAGATCACAATTTATGATGCATCAAAAAATTAATTAAAAATAAAATTCTACCCGAGAATGGTACATTCAATTACGATGAATTTAATATACGTAGTAATATTATTATTTGAAATATATATTGATAAGAAAACGGATTAAATATTGGGCATCAGGAAAATCGTTGATTTTATGAGAGCCTGCAAGCTCTTGGTATAAACTGACGAGTCTAATTAACTCATTGCCTACGGGGATCGTGGATTCCACATTTAAGGCGTTTTTGTGTATGTCCGGGGCGCGCATATCACACGCTAGCCGACACTGCGCGTTTGATCGGCTATAACTTTTACAACGTTTTGTTTTTGGTTAGATACTTAACACAATACAGTCCGTAACAAAAAAAATCAGACTTTGGTAAATGCAGCAAGTGTATATAAAACCATTTATTCGAAATATTATATGGCTATTTTACAAGAAGGAGTGTGCTTAGAAAGACAATTGTTTCATGTTTAATATTTACTGCCTAATGGACACAATTTAAGAATTTCTAATCGGTAGACTACTTGGTTTTATTGATGAATAAATTCTTATTGATGTCATATCGTAATTGTTATAGTTTATTTATGTCGTTCCTCAAATTCGGAGCTATAAAAACAGCTGTTGTAGATAATAAAAATTATGGCTTATCCCAGTGACCCAACGGTTGAAATTTCAAACACAAGCCTTCTATATAAATGACCATGTTCAAGCCATGTTTTATAAAAATTTCAATTCGGCTCGTTTCCTAAAACTTGACATCTGCTACTAGATATAAATATTTTTTTTGCATTTACTATCGAGTAAATGTCGAGAAGTTCAAGTATTTCAATTTTCGGCTCAATATCTTAATTAATAAAAGAGTTATGATTTTTTTTGTAAAAGTGACGTTTCGCCAAATTCCGCCCAGCACATGTTTGATCGCGATTCCCCCCTAGACAATGTGTTAATCGGTTTGGATAAAATCAATTTTAGCCAAGCAAGGAAAAAAGGATACCCATGGGGCAAAATAGTTTTAGAACCTATGCTTTAGAAAAACTTTTTTTCTCTAGACAACACTCCCTCTTCCCCGAATTAAGAATTAAAAATGTTTTTTTTTTAATTTAAAAAACCTCGATGACAAAGAAACATCATTATATTTTTTTCCATTTAATAATACTTGCATTTGAATGTTATGTATCTGCCAATTAGCATCTGACAATTAGGAATCTTCTCGATAAACGTTTTCGCATGGGTGTGAAAACGTTTATCGAGAAGATTCCTATTTATAAATTTTATAAATTCTAAATTAAAAAATGATACAATTCACGAGATTAGTCATAAATTTTAAAATAAAATTTTGAACACTTTACGACTTTTTAAAATTTAATTGTATAAATAATATATTTAATTTATAAACATTTTATATTTTTAATTTGTTTCTCTCTTGCGCCTCTCGGCGCCCTCCCCCCCGATCAAACGATTATTTATATTTAATTAAATTAATTTATTTTTTTATTATTATATTTATTCTACTTAAATAAAAATCATGTAATATAAAAAATACGCCATCGAATCGTGAATGTTACTAAACAACATGTATACAATAAAAACGATTATGTTGAGTTTATTAAAAGTCTGTTGTGATAAAAGTTGCGTTTATTTTTTGCATATGGCCACATTCCGGGAGTTTCCTACAAACTCCGAAGAGTTGCTCGTAAGCTCGCCATCGCTTCGGTGCTTTGAGTGCAAAGTAAGTGCAGATCAAATAAGTTTATATAGATAAAATAAATTTGCATTACAATATTAAATTATCTATTATATTAATGTGAACGCAGCTTCTGAAACGATTTTTTCATTTTATTCCATGATATAAATATTTATACATACGTATAAGCTCTTAAAATTCCATTGCCGTATTGTTTAAAAATGGAATCCCCGATTTTCTATGCAATTTATTATGATTCATCGATTTGTTGATAAGCTGATTGTATAAATGTACTGTGAAATGTCGAGTTGTTTAGTGTCTGCTTGTTCTTTGACTCATTCAGTTGCACAAATTGTGTTAATTTGGCTTAGTTCGTAGACATGGAGGCTGTATTGAGAGAATGTCTTGAAGATGAAGATGAAGTGTATACAAGTCCGGATCTTGTTTTGAATGTGGAGCACTCGGAGCACAAAAAACGAAAAACCAAAGTGAAGGCTCCCTGCGTTGTCGGATATTATAGTGTTGACAAGGATAGGAAGTACACACCGGGACTATCGATGTTGAGATACATGACAAAAAAAACTGGCGTTGAAACCAACGTCTCACTGGACAGGCAAAACTTCGAGAAATGGAATAAGAAAAACGACAATAAGATTCCGTTTTTTGATTATTTACTCGAGCATAGGGTAATCCTTGAAGAGATGTCCAGTGATGGTATAAGCGAAGTGGGTTTCATAACAGAGAGGAGCACTTTGATGGATATATTCAACTTGCGCAATGGACCTAAAAAAGTGTTTGTTACTAAATTGTTCAGAGGCAATATCTACATCAGATCTGTGCGTAATCCCCACGATGTTCCTGAAATCGTGGCGCTCCATGGACACAAATTCGAGCAGTTCATGTTGACACGTACGTAAATCTATAATTTATTACAATAATCATGATGTCATATATTAAGTATTGCTCATATTTCAGACGATCCAAAAACACCACCAAACATCGATGAATTGACTGTTGCATCGGAGGAATTCTCGTGCGTGTTGGAGATGGCTCTGAGCAACCATCATATTTTGTATTCGTCCGAAACGGACGGAATACTAGCCGAAGCTGATGATGTTAATGCATCAGTAATAGATCAAGAGGATGAGGCTGAAGTCGCAAAGGATCTAGATAATAGAACATTTGTTAGATTAATGACGAGTGCCAAGCACTACAAGGACGTCAAGTTTCGGTAAGCGAATTGTGAATCTTTATACTCCTTGATTGAATCGTTTACTTATAACGAAAAATTATATTTTCAGACGATACAAAATGCCTCACATCTGGCCCAAAGTGTTCTTTTCCAGATCTGATAAAATAATTATTGGAAAGAAACAAGATGAAATTGTTTCTAAATTATGGGGATTCTCGTCGAAAGGATTGAAATATAGACAAATTGTAAGTTGTGCATATAATCCGTTGTTTAATTTTATTATTTTAAATGTTAACACTATCCCGTTTTATTTTAGTGCAATTTTAACTATAATGCTCACTTCCGAAAAATGGATGCATTCTTCACGTTCATCAAAGACAATTATTTACTAGAGATAGTCCACGAACCGCATGATTCAGTTAAAAATATTAAGCCAATTGAGTTGATATTTTTAAAGCAAAAGAACAGTTGGACGGTGGTGAAGTGTGATGAAGTTCCTCAGATCGGTAATATCAGAATTATGCGAAAAGTTATGGATGATTTTGTTACGGAATTGTCAATCAAATATGAGGAAGATAAAAAAGCAGAAGACGACAAATTGACTTGTGGCTTTATTAATTTGAATATTTCGAGTGTTGTTTCAAAATAATCATTTATAATAATATCTGAGACGATGAAGAATAATTATAATATAATTTTAAGTTGATGTGTTGTGAATTTTTTTTATAAGAAATAATATATAGAAATAAACCTTTTTTTTACGAATTTTTTGTATGTAATTCTTATCTGTTATTACAATCCTATCCTATCTTTCTATCAGATTATTTATTTCACTGAAGCAAAATTTATACAAATGATAAATTAAGCGATATATTTTATTAAATTTATCATTTGATTTTTTTGGAATGAGCCAAAGTATATCAATTTATATTAAAAAACTGCATTGTAAATATTTTACTATGAAAGTAATATAATAATTGTAACCTAATGCTTAATTATTTAATGAAATGATATTGCTTTTTATTAGCTAATATTTCACTAAATTGTGGTTAAAATTTAAAATTTTTAACATTCAAATATATTTTGATATTCATATTCGGATATTACATCTTATATATTTTAAATTTATATATAATGTTCAATCAAAGATTATGATCATATAGTATTTATATTATCTACTACTACTTAATTTTGTAGTAAAATAGATTTTAAAATATGATAATGTCTCTTGCACCAGAAACCAGGTCTAAAAAATGCAACTGAAAGTGCAGTAAGAATTTCCAATAGCGAAGATTAAGTATTTGTCGACTACCGTCTAATGAACTTTAATATATGGAAAAGTCTTTTACGGTACTTACCTGTTATATAGTTATAAGGAATTTAGTAAAAAAATAATTATTCATTTGTTTCATTACTTTTTTTTTGTTTCCTACATACAGATAAATTTATTCTCTACTTTCTACCAAAAAAATGCCGTTCCTGCAAGAGAGGAATACAGTCAGCTAAAATGGTGTGTCATGAAATCAAAAAAGAAGGAATATAATTCTGGACAAGATTGTGATTTTGCGATCAACAGTGCATTTAAAAAAAATACATTAAAATTCGAAAAAAGTCTTCATTAAAAGAAATAAACATTATTAACCGCTTCACGGTTTTACACACCAATGGGTGAGAAAACAATCCGTGCGTTTCCGGACGGACACACATATGCGTGTGCAAATGCATACAAGAGGAAAAAAATAGATTTTTTTGGACTGATTTTTGCGGAAAAAATAAACCGTGAAGCGGTTAATAACAAAATCAATGTTATACATAACACAAATCATTTAATTTGTTTCACATTGCAAAAAAAATCTAGATTTTCTTTTTTGGCCTGTTTGTCTATACTGCAAAATTTGCTGATAACTAAAATAATCCGGTACAATCACGCTTTACAGAACTCACTCCCTCGTGATCTTCATCGCTTTCTTTTTAACAACTTTGTGCGATGAATGTAAAGTGAAAGCTCCTGTTCAATGATTTCAACACTTACATTTTTGCACATGAACAGTTTCCGAGAAGTCTTTTCCTTGGGACATGGTATGGTAGTTCAATTCTAGCAGTTCTTCATTAGGTAAGAGTTCGCCGTGTAATTGTATTTCAGAATTTCTTGTAATATCCTTTTCCAAACACCCTTCATACTCAACTGGATGATTTCATTCTATGCTTCATCGACTATATTATATTGTTTCCACCAAACTCGAAAGGCATCTCTATCACCACCAGCAGTTTCTTGAATATGTGGTGTATTGTTTTTCTTAAATAACAAGTTTTGAATGTGGCTATTGGATCTTGATGTAAAGGGTGTAAGATGGATGCGATATTCTGAGATAAGAATACTACATCAACGGGAAAATCAGTGCAGGAGTTTCTGTTGATGCATTTCCGCCGAGAAGGAGGGTTAAACGATCCTTTACTCCTTTACATCGAGAAGCAGTCTTTTAATCTATAGTAATATACATATGTGTTGGTATTCATTTCAAATAGAATCCCGTCTCGTCCACATTATAAAATAAATTTAGTGAATAATTTGCCCTTTCCAAAATTTCACGGAACTCTTGGATATTTTTCAGCTCATTCTACGACTGCACTAGCCGATTTACCAATCATTTTAGGGTATGGAAGTTTGATAGTTTTCTTAACCGATCAAACCAACTTAAAACGATCACCAAGATTGATTTGGTGTTAGATTTATGTCCGCTATTCAATTTTTTAATATGTTTTTCGAATCAAAATTACCTGTATTTCTGTAACGTATATTGTTATGCAAATCAATATAAAATTTGTTTATTTTTAATAAAGAATTTATAAGAACGTATCCTTAGCGCCAAAGAGGCCTTATTGGGTATTGTATGATGGTAAGTTTGAATACTATGTTTTTATTTTTTATAAAAAACAATTTTTATCCATTATCGAGCAATGTTGCCTGGGACATTACAGTAAAAGGGGTTAGTACACACCTACACTTGCAGTGAGCGTTGGTTTCACGTCACGGAATGAGGAATCATTCCCCTCTCCGATATTCTCACGCTCAGCACCGCAAGGCTTGCGATTGGGCAGAATTGTGCGGAGTTGCTACTTCCGCACACTCCATCCCTTATACCAAAGTTAAGGAAGTTCCAAGGTGGACCACCATTGCTATGCTGTTTACAATTGTCATTGCATGCCCCTTTTATCATCTAAACATGAGGGCTGACTGGGGGATCGGATTGCGCAACCCTTACGGGTGGTAGACAAAGGGCCACGCTTTTACGAAGCGCCCAACGACGTTCCGTCCGTCAACGGAGGATCCTCATAGAAGCGGTCCGTTCGTTTCCAAGGCACAAGTCGTAGTGAACCGCCTGACATATCGTCTCGCGGGTACTTCCCGGAGCCAGTCTGCTTTAGGGGGGCCACCAATGACTTCTACCTTGTACTCACACCTAGAGCCACGAGGATGTCGACCCACCGCTAGGTTCTCGGACGTTACACTGAGGGTTTCGAAATTCCATTTGTGTTAATTGAATTTTAGTGGCATCTTCCACATTTTTGCCAAAATGTTATGAAAATTGATTGCCAATCACGGTATTGACTACACAAAATTCATCAAATACATAATAACGTAAATATGATTCACCAACAGACGTTTTAAATATATTAGGACTCTACTGCTTGCTGTTCAGGCCAAAACTGAATCGTTTTTACAATAAAATTGATTAAAAACTGTTGTTAAAATAAAAATGAAAACAACTTACTCACCTCTTTAATCTTTATATATAAATATTTTGTCGTATTCACACATTTTATTACAACCAAAAATTATGTTTATTGAATACGTAGTAGTGATTTCAAACACTGTAAGTGAAATGCGATGGAATTTTCTTTCTACGCACTCATAAGGTTGCTTTTTATCGGCTTACAACTTAAGATTGTATTTGTAACGTGTAACATTTGCAATTATTATTTCACGGATACATTCGGCAAACAATATTTGAATCAAACGCGTCCGTAACTTGAAATATAACATTAAGTTGTGCGTATGTCTTACGCTTTTCTATATAAGATGTCCACTGAGTAGTTTTATTTACAATCTAGTGGTGTGTAACCGGCAGTGGTTCTAAATCTTTTTATTCCGATTAATAAAAAATATTTACGACAATTATTTTTTCAGCATTAATCGAATATGTGGAAAATTGAATAAATATTTAAATTTTTTTTAATAATATTTATATAGTATTTGTTTTATAATTCAACAAAAACAATACTTAAATTATGCAACAAAATTGTTTTTTTTATTATTATTATTTTAATATTAAATTCGAATAAAACTAATTCATCGGACTGGTTGATGTAAACTTACTTGTCGAGACTGTGCCTAATTTTAGTTTGGCTCAGAGTTCAAGTTATTTTTAACACGCGATATAAGGGATTGATTATTAGGCGATGAATTTATTTTTATTTCCGCTATAAATATATACAATTAAAAAAAGTATATGACATTATCTCGATAAAATGTCGATATATGCAGTATTGCGACACGTCGTACGATGTAATATTATCGTCGATGCGATTAAATAAAATTGCGGGATTAAATCAAATAAATGGGATTACAATAATACTTGATGAAATTCTTAACATATTTTTATTCAACATTATCTACAAAATCAACAATTTACTAGTCGACTACTTACAATATTTTTTTTATTGACTCGACGGAGAATATGAAATACTATAAAAATATGAAACAACATTACTACCACCCAATTGGCAACTAGCGGACTAAAATTTTGAACATTTTCGGTTACATAATTTAAATCAATATTACGGCTAAATAAGGCATTTCAATACGGAAGTGTAAATTGATAAAATTAAATTTTAAAGGCAAAGGTCGGACACATTTAGGCCGATTTATTTTTAAAATGCTAGGCATGTTTAGTGTACTATTTATTTTATAATTACAAAACGTTTAAGACTCAATGTACACAAATTGGATTGCGTAATTTTATCTGGCACTTAACAGGGTAATTTGTACTTCATTGAGCGTTTACGAGCGTATTTTGAATAATATTTTCATAAATCTTAAATATATAATTCCGGTACACACAAATAAATACATCAATAATAAATAAAAATTATGACAGGTTAAGAAGATTCGGTATTAAGATGCATGATAAATTAAAAGAACAAAAAAGTATAAATAAAAAAATATATTTCGCAAATGAATTTCACAATAGATATTTTACATAAGTAGTTAAAATAAAATTAAATAAAGTGAAGTAAGCGAAATTAATACGGCGTGGATTGATTTAGTAGTTGCAATTATCTAATTTGTATGTTGTATTTTATGTAAAAAAAAAATTATAACGTAGATCACAGTATATTATTTTAGAAGCGTGTGTTAAAACGGGAGTTGGATAAAAAGCGTAGAGTTAAAATGCAGTATAATTAATAAATAAAAATATCGCTATTTATGCATTATATAAAATAAAAATACTATATGTAAAATTAAATATTTTTCTACTGATTTAGCTAAATATTTTGTGTTTAACGTAGATAAATAACATAAAAAAAATATATATTAAGCCCTCGAGCATTAAATAAAATCAAATTAGATATGTATCGTGCAAAAGCGTTTATAAAAAATATTTTAACACAATCGTTTTTAAATATTATAATTAATTGTGTGCGGAATATTAAAAATTTTACAAATCTCAACCGTCGATAGAGATTTTTCAGGTAACTGAAATATAAATGGGATTTCACGAGCGTAATATTCGGTAGGATAAAAAAGAAAATTGCATGTTTTATAAACCAATTTTATGTATCTATGGATTTTTTCATAGAAATCTTGTACCATTATCATCACGATTTGCCAACAATGAAAAAATTACACATTTTTTAGATCAATTTACGCCAAAAAAGTATATCTGTATATATAAAATACGATGTTTCACCAAATTTCAGCAAATGTTTTTATTTTTTAATAAAATTATTTATCATGTAAATGCAGCGAGTTACCGGATAAAAAATTAAATATCGACATTGTTTTAATAATTTAAATGGACGCAAACATATTGTAAAATAATATATATATGAGCGACGTCGGTAACAATTATCTAGCTACGAGTGCATTTCTAAGTTGCTACAAAATTATTTTGTACTCCTCGTTCACAATATATGAGTGCGTATGCAATTAAATTTAATATTCGAAGTATTATTATGAACCCATTTTGGACTAGTTTCGTAGATGTTAACTTAGGCGGAAGGCATACAGCGGAGGCGTTCGAAGGACGCCTTTTCCAACGACTCGCGGTGATCGGGATGAGCGATGTTGATCAGAGCATGAGCTCTTTGACGCAACGACTTGCCGAAGAGTTGGGCGATACCGTGTTCGGTCACAACGTAGTGCACATGAGCACGAGTTGTAACGACACCGGCGCCTGAAAAAATACGACAAGATTAGAATCGTAATCAAATATATCGTTAGCATACGAGATTTATATTCACCGTTCTTGATTGTGGGCACGATCTTTGTTTCGCCGCGAGCTGTAGCCGATGGTAAAGCTATGATAGGCTTGCCGAGTCCGTCGTAACCTTCGGCAGCTCCTCTGATGAAATCTACTTGACCACCGAATCCGGAATACATTCTTGTACCTTTGAATATAATAAACGTTTAAATTCAATCATTTATTTGCATAAATATTATATAGATGCAACTCACCGATGGAATCGGATACAACTTGGCCGGTGAGATCGACTTCGATACAAGAATTGATGGCAGTCATCTTGGGATTCTGCGCAATTACTCCCACATTGTTGACGTAACTGATTTCCAACATTTCTATTTAAAAAAATGTATTTAATTACATTACCTATAATATTAATAATTACAATATTGATAATTAATTTACCGATGAACGGATTATTGTCGACGAAATCGTAAAGAGCCTTGGTGCCGATGAGGAACGAACCGACAATTCTTCCGCGGTGAATTTTCTTATTGTTATTCGTTACGCATCCCCTGTTTACGAGATCGATTACACCGCCGCTGAACATTTCTGAGTGAATACCCAAATCCTTGTGATTCGTCAAAGACGCCAACACTGCATCGGGAATGTTACCGATTCCTACAAAAAAAAATAATTAAATAATAAAATAAAACATTACCAAATGATAAATTAAAGTGGAAAGAAATTAGAGAGACACATTTGTGGTATTTTATGCTATTTTTATATGATATAGCATTGAAATCAAATGAAGCTTCTCAGGTCATCGGCGATATTTATTGAGAGATCTTGAATCCTCGGCAGTACTATAGATGGTTCAAAACTGGTGATAGTGGGTGAAAGGATAAACCAACATTGGTGAGACATTTAAAAATCGATGATGACAAATTCGGCAGTGGAGTCCGATCCGTATAAAGCAATCAAGGAATTTCAAAAGACTTCCGTTGTTCATATCAGTAAAAGATCAATTTTAATTTTTTAAAGAATTTTGGTGTGACCCAAACTTTCTTCAACGGTCTAAAAGGAACAATCATCTTTTTAACTTTCATCAGCATAGGCGCAACAGCTCTCTTGTAGAGCCCTGACCTCATTTCGCTCCATCTTCCGGTAAGTTTAAAACATGCAGCGTTCTGCTGTACACAGTCCAACGACCTCAGCCTTGGTTTTCCATTGCTTCGGGGACAGGAAGGCTTGTTAATCATAAGCCTTTTCGATGGCCAGCTGTCCCACATCCTTGACTGGCCCACTGGTCTGCCCAGCGTTGACAGCTGTGACCGGTATATCCTTGTATAGTCGGTACATCTCCTCGTTGCTTTAAACACGCTATTCCTCGTCATCGAATACGGCTCCAAATATCCATCTTAGAGTCCTCCTCTCCAGGATATTCAGTTGTCGCTCATCTTAATTTGTCAGAGCCCAACACTTAGACCCGTATGTACGGGCCTGATGATGGTCATATAGAGCTTGACTGATTGTCTTTGGGAGGGATTTAGACTATAGATTCTTTTGAGGTGCAAAGTAGCACCAGTTTGCCAGCATGGTTCTTCTTCATACTTCCAAATTGGTTTCATTATTTTTGTAATAAGTAAGCTCAGGTATGTAAATTCCTGGACGGCCTCGAAATGTACACTTCGACTCTCAGGGGTTCGAGGATTCGTCCTTGACATATGGGCATGAATTTTGTCTTGGTCTCACTGATCCGCATTATTCGCCAATATGTATATTTGGGAGCCGCTCGAGATAGCCAAGAAGCTGCATCAATTTGTTAAGAATGTTACCAGATGTTTCCACGCTTGAGTTTCTTATTACCCCTTCGAGTGTTAAACCACGATGTTAGAGCATCATCGTTTCTCAAATCGTTTTAATTTACTGTCCTTATATGAAACTGATCCAGATGTCGATGAGAAGTAGGTAGAGAAAAATGTTCCCCTTATTTATTAGTTGGGGTATTTTAGGAATAATTCACTTAGAATTGCTAAAACCTGGTCAGACTGTTACAGCAGAGGTGTATTATGCCAAATTAGTAAGGTTAAAGGATGAGCTGATTAAAAAACGATAAGTTTTAGGAAACAATCAAAGATGAATTCTTCAGAATGATAATGGAGTCAACACGCAGCAAAAAATTATGCAGGACAAAACAAGAGAGCTAGATTTCGAAGTTCTTCAACATCTACCATATTCATCTGATGTGTCTTCAGACTATCATCTTTTTAAGTCAATGGAACATTCGCTTTGAGACAGAATAATATTATAATTTTTTTTGTCGCGATAAAAATAAATACCATTTCTTTCCGCTTTACCTGATATATTAACTAATTATTTACCCATTTGCAGTGTTGCGCCATCTTCTACAAGATTTTGGCCGATGAGAGTACCAATTTTTTGTTCGACCTCCGATGGTGGTTTTCCACCGTGTTCCGGCAACGGTACTTCGTGTTTGACAGCATAATCCAAATGCGAAATATGAATAATACTATCGCCAAAGGTTCTGGGCATGTGTGAATTAATTTGACCTAGAACGAAAATAAGATAAGATAGTTGACATTGAGTACTGTATCACACATGACATCTTTTGGCTCATCGAGATTTAACATCGAGCGTTGGGCCGCATAATACAATTTATCATTGCGAATTACAAAATGAATACGAATGACTATTGATACCTATGATAATTTTCGAGTTGACGAGGCCAGCTCTTACGCAATCGACGGACGTTCCTAAACTGCAATAACCGTGACTGTCCGGAGGAGACACCTAAAACAATAAAAAAATATGTATCATGTATAAATATAAAAAAATATACGCAATACGAATGATATATACCTGAATCAAAGCGATGTCGGGTTGAAGAATTTTTTTATGGAAAAGTTGCGGGATTTCGTGCAGGAATATCGGAATGCAATCGCCTCGGCCCTCTGCGACCGCTTTTCGCACATTGCCACCCATAAACATAGACAACGATCTGAAATTATATCAATTGTTCATAGATGTTTCATAAATAAATATATATAAAATTAAAACAATTACCTAAATATGCCTTCGCACTCCGGCTCAGTGTATGGAGCTTTACCTTCAGTGTGCATATGGCATACGGTGATGTCTTTTAAATTGGCTGACTTGCCCTGCTCGGTCATGGCAGTCAATAAATGTTGGGGGGTTGCAGCGGCACCCTGGGCGAACACCAATTGACCTGTAAATATTATAAAAATGAGATCAATATAAAGTCAAATTTAACGGCTATTAATTTAATAACAAGTTATATCATCATAAACCGATACGATAGTATATTGCAATTGGTTTATGGGTACAATTTTTCTTGTTGTGTTAGTAGCCAGTGGTCGACAAACTGTGGCACCTGAGCCACATGCGACTCTTGTACGAATAAGTTCTATATCCCGCCAGAGTTACCATAGTCTGCTATGGAGATAGATTATGTCATGACAAAATGTATTCTAATATAATTAACCAGCAAGTCAAAGATTTTAAATTAGTCACAGCTGAGTCAATAGCAGTTAACGGGTCTTGTGACTTAAATTACACATCGTTAGTTTCACTTTTATATGTTTTGCATCATTCATCAAGAAACACTTTGTGATATTTTCAGAATAAATCTTATAAAAGGTTATGGAATTGATTATGATTATTAACACCATTGTAGTTAAGGTTCTCTCACTTTTAATTTTCCAATTTAAAGAATCGTAGTTGAAATGGTACGCTGGCTTAGAAGAGGAAACATTTTAAAACGTTTCGCTTCCTTATTAACAGAAATTAAAACATTTCTCCCTGAATTGGATGTTCACTCTTAAAAATTATCAGACAATCATTAGATCCAATAATATTATTTCATGGTAGACGTTACATCATAACTAAATGAGATTAATCGTAAACTACATAGGAAAGGAATAATATTTTTTCCAGTGTTAAAGGAAGTCTCTTCATTCGAAAAACATATTACTTTTTGCTTAAGATATAGAAACTGATCATTTTTCTAAGCTTGCTGAAACATCGCCAAGAAAGTAATTCAGTAGTTGACATTTGCTATTTCAAAATATCAATTTCTAATATTAGGATAAATTTTTGGAATTTAGAAATAGCAAAGCGACGTTTGTTAACCCTTTCACGTTAACCCAATTTTGGCCAGTGTTCCAATATTGGAACATTTTGATTTTTATGACCGCTCCAATATCCATTGACGAATATAAATCAAGATCGCGTCAGTCAATAGCCGACAAGCAAGAGGAGCATCTGGTGTAGTAATTTTTCAAGTTTGAACTTGTGGGAGTGAGCCGGGGGTTTTTAAAATCATAACCAGTGTTATAGCTTGTAGGTAACATGCATATTATTTCAATAATATAAGTTAACCGCGACTGAGTTAAGTTAGTCAGACAGGTCCGACGAAAACTATGAATTCAGGGAATTCTTCAAAACACTGGCCAGGGGGTATATAAGTTGAATAAACACATTACCTCCACATGTTTATAAAAAATATTTGTGGGTAGATCAACAACACTTAAAAGGATGAGGTTTTGCCAACATTGAGGATATAAAGTCGGATTCAATGAAGATGCTAAACGTCATCTGAAAATTACACTTCAGAAGTGCTTCGGAGATTGTAAAAACATTGGTACAAGTCTATGATGTAACTGATAACGATTACCTTGAAGAGGACAAAATTAATATACGAAAATACGGCATATCACACTTCGTAAATTAATAAATATTTATTAGATCCAATTCTGATTCCGCTTCAGATTATAATTACCAATAATAAATAAATAAATTATGTGTTTATTATCCATAATTAGCAAACGTCACATGATATTGATCCAATCTCGTATACCGGGTGGGGCTTAAAGATCTGATATGTGATGTGGAGTATATCTAAATCGATTGCTTAGGTTCTTGGCATTAAATAGCATTGTACAAGCATATTATGAGAACTAAATTATCATATAAAAACATAAAGTTGCATTAAAACTGACTTTGAACTTAGATAAAAGCATCCCGAACAAACAGTTCAATAGTCGTATCTACTATAAACAATTGATAAATTGAATCGAGAGTGGATCTCTTCGTAATTAAATATAAATTGACAGGAAAGGACTCATCTATGTAATCAAAAGTATATATTTAAAGCAGGAATCGTATATGATTAAATAACTGTGCTGTTGTATATAGGTTATGACCCTTAGTTATATCTCAGAAAATGTTATTTTGAATTCTTAACAGGTCATTAAACTCCAGCGTTGACATAAATATTATTTATTGAATAATGATTAATTATATTATCATTCACAATGTCTTCCTTATTCGACCTAACAGGTTGTTCGGAAAGTAATTTCATTTTTTTTTATGAAAATGAAAGACCATTTTATTATTCCATTCTGGTGGTCCAATACCTTTTGTCATCTTTCTGGCAGTAGCATGATTCCACGCTCATAAAATTTTTGTTCTTAGCTGGCAAAAAACTGATCCAGGTGATTTTTGACCTCCTCATTTGAAGTAAAGGTTTTACCGTCTAAACAATTCTGTAGAGACCGGAACAAATAATAATCAGAAGGTGCCAGATCTGAAGAATATTGTGGGTGTGGCAGTATATCCCATCCAAGCCGTAAAAGCTTTTGGCGAATTAACGATTTGATGAATATCGGTTTTCGAAGTGCTTTGAGCCGGTTCATCTTTTTTACTCCATGATCTCTTGCATTTAAAATTGTTGTAGACAACCCATTTCTCGTCCCCAGTGATTATGCGCTTCAAAAATGGATTATTTTCTTGACGATTGAGAAGCAAATCACAGAGGTCAACACGACGGCACAAATTTCTTTCCGTAAGAACATGAGGAACCTATATGTCGAGCTTTGAGATTAAACCTAAGCGTTTCAAATGATCATGAACGGTGGAATCCGATAAATTTAATCTCATAGCGATCTCACGAGTTGTTATTCGCCGGTTTGCATCAATTAATGCCTTTATTGTGACTTCATTAGCCTCAACTGGCATTCCAGAACGTGGTGCATCTTCAACATCAAAATTTACGGATCCAAATTTTGCAAACCAGTTTTGGCACTGGCGTTCTGTCAATACATAGTCTCCATACACATCGGATAATTTTTTTCTTTCTCATCAGCATTTCGATAGTAAAAAAGTAAAATATGCCGGAAATGCTGCTTTTCACTTTCCATATTTGAAAGGGTATCGAGCAAAAACTACTGCGTAGAATCAATCGAGCTTTTTCACAAGCAAACCTTGCTATATCAGCTCTCAAAATATATAATGATTATGCGGCTTAAGTGTGAAATTGGCTGTGAAAAAATACTATTAAATCCTCTGTTGGGAAAAAACGAAATGAATTTCCGAACGACCCAATATATAAATCAAAGAAACAATATGCATATCGTTTTTTATCGAAAACCTTTTTTTGTAATATTTATCTGTGTGTTTATACATTTAGCATTATATTACGACTGTTATATAAAATGTTTACATACTAATTTGTCCATTTTGAATGATTGATAGCAAGTTCAAACAACTCGATTATACAAACGTTTATTATAAACGTTAATACTCAATAAAAAAAGTAATCATTGAATGCATGTGCGAATAGCGCATACTGATGCACATACGAATGCAAATGATTAGATAGATGCCGCGCGACTAATTTTAACCATTATTCTATAACTATAGTACTGGCAGACTTCCAATAAAGTGAAAACCAGCATTTGCATGAATGTAGACTATGCAAGAGTTTCATAAATGTTATATTAAAACACATTATTATTATAAATAAAATAAAAAATCGACAATATAGGTCATTCGTCGTTGGGATCGAATGATTTATAATTGTTAGCCAATCTATTAATTTGTATTCCGAGGCAGTTTAAATCAACCGTTAAGTATGGCAACGTACACATCGAAGGATTGCCAGAAACTGTAATCATAAATCGAAATTGCATTCAATCCGCGCCGTTTTGTTTTTTAATTAGCAATTTATTAACGTTATATAACATGTAACAAAAATAATTCTAATATATCTTATCTCTCGATCATAAAACAGTATGGTCTGAGGTAAACGATAATCCTTATCAATATAACTAAATTACATAGAGCCAAGTGGCATATTATGTTGTATTGCGAAAATGATAAATATACCGAAACGATAGAAAGTGAAAATTTATATTGTACTAAAAATATACAACATAAGCAAGAAGCATTAGACAAGGTCGCCAAGGTCAATTCACACATATTCACTTTCATTATTAACGAAATATGTGTATTAGAATATATTTCCGAAATCGAAAACATGTTGATATAAATTTAAATTAATCAGTTTATCGGAATAAATTACACAGACAGATGATACAAAGTCCAAAAGTCAAATTGGCATTTTAAATGTTTTGAACGGTCATTCGGATGAACCGCAACAGGAAAAATCAATTTTGATTAAATAATTCAGAATGTGCGCACCACTGTAACAACTCGTTCAATCAGTTGTACGTACATATATATATATATCTACTGATGAGAATATATATATATATATATTAAATGAAAATAATAAATCAATCGTAATTAATTTCAGATTCTAATGAATTCAAACCCCGTTAAAATATATGATTAATGAAAATTATATTTAATTATTATGTCGCTTTTTTTATATCATAATGATTCGGATAAACTTTAGACGATATATGTGAACTTTGATAGTTTTTAACGAGTCGGACCGATCAGATCATAACAGAAATGAGATGTATTAAACTTCCCAAAAATCACACCCAATCATCAGTCTCTTCATTTGACATATTGATGTAAAAAATGTATGACCATCTTGGGAGTAATTAAATGTTTTTATCAAAATAATATAGGTTATGTACCTGACTTCAGACAGCGACCGAATACCTCGGGGGCGTCGAGCCACTCGGGCTGATGGGGCAGGGGCTGCGAGGGCTCGCGAGTGTAAGTGAAGTAGCTGCGAGTTGACCTCCATGCTGACGTCACCGCGCGACGAGCTACAGAACTGCCTGACATTTTAACTGTCACTTGGATAGTACCAAAATGACCTTTTTAATTTTTCAAACTTGGCCCAAACAGGTCAAGACACACCCTACCCCCACGACGACTCTACCCGCACTGGGCCGGTTTAATGTCTAATCTCTAACTGCGCCTGTGTTTGTGCCGGCTGTAGTCAGAGGTTCAATACCTTTTGTTCTCGAATTGCTGAAATTAAATAAATATATTTTATATTAGCAGAATAAATATGCAAACATTAATGAATCATATATATAACGTAAAATTTGCAATTAAAAAGAGTCATGGCTTGTAATTAACATGCAATATGTTAAGATAGTGTAAGTTAACCGTGAACTAAGATAGCACATGGATAGGTTAACCTTTCAGGCAAAAACTATGAATTCTGAAAAAAAATTATAGCACTGGACAGATGAATGCAAATGTAGAGACACATTATCCTCGCTTCTTTAGATTATTTATTGAACCTTTATAGGAACGAGTGGCGCTATGGATTTTTTTCTGTAATGCCATTCACCCTTCATCAAATAGTAAAAATAAAAATATAATTAATTATAATTATATATTTATTTTTAAATTATTTTAAAAAAATCGATAATCCTCGATCATTTAATCGTGGGTGATTTTTACTACATGGTCTTGAATTTTAGTTAAACATATTTATTGAATGTTTTATATTGAACTCAACAATTTAAATACATACTATGATAGCTAAATCGATATTTTGTAATAAAAATAATATTTAAAGATGTTAAATGTTATATATTTAAAATGCTACTAATGCATGTTTATGTATTGTCTAATGAGAAACTAATGCTGATTGTAGCTCAATTGAATATTGCAATCAATGCAAGCAAATAAATAAAATGTGATGTATTGACCTTTGTATTTATTTTAAATATGTAATAATCATCATCATTTCCAGCCATTTCACATTTAGTAGCTGATAATTTCAGCCTTTCCAAACTCTCGAATGGAAGTCGAGGTCAAGGACGCGAGGACTTCTAATTTATACCCATAATCCGGTGGCCCGACCCGTTTTGGTAAACGGGTTTTTTTTTTAAAAAATCTTCTCTTAACCATTACTTGTATTATTTACCACTGTTGATATTGGAGTTTATCCTCCCCACTTTATCTAAGCAAGAAGGAGGGGGTTTGTCTTAGTATTCGTTCTTATCTTCTCTTTGCGATGTCGGCTTGTGACAAGTCCCAATATATCTATATCTAAATCTATGTATGCACATAGATTTGGAGATAAAAAATCTTTTCAGGATTTCTCTACAGTGGCGAAATCTTAAATGTTAAGACTTCTAATATTTTAAAAATTATAAAATTAACCGCTTTGATTCCAAGCGGGCACGACTATATGTAAATTCATATGTTAAAAAAACATTATAGGATATATTTTATTTCCTATTTTTTTAAAGTTTTTAACTACTACTTCTACCAATGTTTTATATAGGCGGGATCCAAGCGGTTAATTCTAAATGAAATAAATATTGTATTTTACCTTTTTTTTATTGAGCTTGAACTTTTTATATTCTTTAATTATTTGAAATGTTTAATCTTTCGAAAAATATTTATATTATATTTGAAACATTGGCCTCTTCTAAAAGCAGCTTCTAACGCAGCCTGTCTCTGGAGACAGTCGTCTGACTTTGTTCTAATATCAGTGTTGGTTTTCATTCTTCTTCTTCTTCGTTTTGTTGTTTCTTTTTGCGTTAGTACTTATGCCTCACAGGCACATGCTAATACTGCTCTAATGATTGTCTGTTACTTACACATACTACTGGAATTTATAAGAAATTAGGATTTTTGTAAATATATTAACAGTAGATCGAAAAGAGTTGATTTGTGTTCATACAAAATAATAGCTACAGGCATGTTATATTTAAGAAGGTAGTATACAAAGAGAGAAATATTACATAGAACATAGAGTTGAAACCTCGATCTTATCATTCTTGCCTTCATCGGTTTTTTAAGAGTCCCTAGAAAGACGATGGAGGTTCCTTACTTAGAGAAATAGTTCATTTTCCTAAATATATATTTACAAGGTGTATTGAACAAGCCATTTGTAACATTCACATTCCTGATGAATTTAATTATGAAATTATAAGTACTATTATCCAGAAACATTGCAAAACTATCTAGACGGATTGATCTAATATAATTTTACATAGAATTATTGAAACGAGATATTCATACATAGTTGTCCACTACTTCTAAACATGTAATATGTTGATATCCTGAATTACCTTCAACTGTTTACAATAATCGACTGCATGGACTGTTCATTTTTTTTCTAAGTTTATGAGGTTTTATTTTTATTCGACAAAAAAATGTTTAGAAATGAATACATATCAATATACATTGTGTTGTTCATAAAAAAATACATTAATAAAAACATTGTATTGTTATTAAAATAATATTTGAATATACTTATTTTTATTAACTTAATATAATGTGTTATATTTTATTAAAAAAAATAATAGTTAGGAATAATATGATTAATTGTTAATAATTATTATCAATGTGGATATATATTTTAATAAATTATTTGTGATCGTAAATAAAATATGTATGTTAAAAAGATTGGTTTATCATTAAAGTTAGCTTTCATTTTATAGTATTATTGTTAAAATTAGAATTGAATTATAAAAAAGAGTTCATTCAAATGGGGGATCGATGAGTGGTGGCAAAAAGGTTCGGTCACGCGGCGAACGCGCAGCCGCCGTCACGTGCGTCACGTGATCACGTGCTGTGGCTGACAGCGCCGCCCCGCGCCTCAGTCGGGCACTGTCGTCCGTGTCGTGAGCACTCGACCTGCTTCAGCATGTCGTCCATCAACAACACCATCAGCGCGCGCCAGGCCCACCAGGAGCATCTGCTCGCCGTCTCCAGGGATTTCATTTCGCAGCCGCGCCTTAGTGAGTAGTCGCCTAGACCCCCTGGCCCCATCGACCCACCCGATTGTCTTATATTCTCAATAAAATCCATAACACTAGCGTTCCTTATTGATTAATTGAATCAGGTCACACTGATATCTGTTCCAAGGATTTGAGAGGCACAATGGAAATGTCAATAATTGCAATTATATGACATTTCTGTAATTTTGATGTACTTTGCTAAATTTCTAAAATTGTATGTCTCCAGAACACGTCACCTGGTAAATGTGATCAGATAAGACTCACATGATACTTATTTTTCAGGAAATCCTTCTCAAGGATCCATTACATAATTTGTATGTGATTAAATATTATTTTCAGTATAAAGACATTTTTTTAATAGTCTCTGATTTAAGAATGTTAAATCATTTGCCTCAATTGAGTTATTATAATATCCATAATTGCCCTAATAATAAAATTTTTGACGAATTTAATACTTTAATTATACAAGATCACATGATCAATACTTGTGATGCAATGTCACATGAAAAAGTTTTACATCTATCATGATTAAATTGATTCCACTATATATATAATCAATCATTATTCATTTAGTTTAATTCTGCAATTATTGATCTGCAATTGTATGAATTTTTGCAATTATTGATTAATTTTGAATCAAAATTTCAGCATACAAAACTGTATCCGGTGTCAATGGACCTCTTGTCATCTTGGACGAAGTGAAATTCCCGAAATATGCTGAAATTGTGCAGCTTCGTCTTAACGATGGAACCGTCAGATCCGGACAGGTATTTTATAATTAATTAATAACCTTTTATGACGATGGATACATTTTTTATAATATATATTTTTAATCAAAGGTATTGGAAGTCAGCGGATCCAAAGCCGTCGTACAAGTGTTCGAAGGTACATCCGGTATCGATGCCAAGAACACCCTGTGCGAGTTCACCGGTGATATCTTGAGAACGCCCGTCTCAGAAGACATGTTAGGTATGTATATTTTATTATTTTATATAAAATAATGTTTAATTGATTAAAATGTTTATTTAATTTTAGGTCGCGTCTTCAACGGATCCGGTAAGCCCATTGACAAGGGTCCTCCAATTCTCGCCGAGGATTTCTTGGACATCCAAGGTCAGCCCATCAATCCCTGGTCGCGTATTTATCCCGAGGAGATGATCCAGACAGGTATATCCGCCATCGACGTGATGAACTCGATTGCTCGCGGTCAAAAGATTCCAATCTTCTCGGCTGCCGGTCTGCCTCACAATGAAATTGCCGCTCAAATCTGTCGTCAAGCCGGTCTCGTCAAGGTAATATTTAAAATCAAATCGGCAATGTTTTATATAAAAATTACAATTACGATGCTGATTTTAGATTCCCGGAAAATCTGTGTTGGACGATCATGAGGATAACTTTGCCATCGTGTTCGCCGCTATGGGAGTCAACATGGAAACTGCTCGTTTCTTCAAGGAAGATTTCGAAGAGAACGGCTCTATGGAAAATGTGTGCCTTTTCCTCAATCTCGCCAACGATCCTACCATTGAAAGAATCATCACTCCTCGTCTCGCTCTAACTGCTGCCGAATTCTTGGCTTATCAATGCGAAGTATGTTCTATTTTTTTTATTATTTAAATAAAATACTTCGCTATTTTTATTGATTTAATTAAAATTATTTTAGAAACACGTGTTGGTTATTTTAACTGACATGTCATCTTACGCTGAAGCTTTGCGTGAGGTATCCGCCGCCAGAGAAGAAGTACCCGGACGTCGTGGTTTCCCAGGTAATTATTTGTTGACTCAATAAAAAAAATATGTATTCTCCCTCAATAGCTACAACTCCTCGGTCCAACTTATCTGGACATATTTTATAATTTTATAATGAATAATTCCTTTACAATCCCACCATACAGACAAAGGTACCTTTGCCCTTTAGTTTCAGTTTCGGCATTGCCAGTGGTACCTGCCATTTAGAAAGCCACTGTTTTTGTGACATTAGTTCAAGTACATAACCCACTTGTCACGAGATGTCAAAGAAATGTTGAATTTTTCTCAGATTTTATTAACTCGTTGCATTCGAACCCATATAGATTTGCTTAATCTCGAAAGAAATGCGTA